>CM060131.1:17389303-17391803 GCA_030522415.1 Channallabes apus
TCCTGCCTGTTTAACTGTGGTTACAACCTCAGTACTGAACCACAGTACAAGAAATTCTTTAGAATGAATGGAGCCTAACGTTGTGACAGAATATACCCTGGGTATAGACCCCCCCCCCCCCTTCAAAATAATTCTAACTCTAACTAGTTACTTTTATCAGAAAGTAACGCTGTAATATGACTGATTACTTTTTAATGACATTAATTTTGTAATGTAATTAGTTACTTTAAAAAGTAACGTCCCCCAACACTGATCATAAAAAAAATTATATATTTTCTTAACTGTTTGTTAAATGATTAAGCTTATACTGTATACTGTAACTGTGTTTATATTATTGAGATGCGCTGAGAACAGGTGTGTTTTTTCAGATGGAGCTCCATGTGGTGGTAATCTGACTCAACCACTTGGGGAATTTTCCAGCCCAAATTATCCTAATTATTATCCCAATAATGCACGCTGTACATGGACCCTGGAAGCTGGAGAACTGGAGGAGGTTGTGTTAAACTTCACTTTTGTCGAGTAAGAACTCACATCCATGTTTTTCCCACCTGTTAATGATTTACACCTGGATTTGATTTGTATCTTTATTATTTAGGAATATGCTTTGTGGTTAGTATGTGCTGCTGGCTTCATTACTCTTTGCTGAGATGATTTAATTTCCTTTTGTTTGTTTTTTTCAGTCTGGAGTCATGCTGTGACTTTATCCGAGTGTATGATGGTCCGAGTGCTCAGTATCCACTTCTGGGATCTGTTACTGGTCAGAATCAGACATCTTCATTCAACTCCAGCAGGAGATCCATGACTGTTGTTTTCACCACTGACTACAGCGTGACTCAGCAAGGCTTTAGGGCTGAATGGGCTTTCAAACGTATGTATTTGTCCTACGTATTTAAATAAAATAAATTTCTGTTAATTCTTATAGAGTAGAAATAATCTATCCAAATATTCTGCACACATTGACCGACTACTTTTATGGCTGCTTACTATAAGGTATGTCTGTCATTTCTGAAGTTGAGTTTATTTACGGTAAAGTCTTTCTTGACAGTTAATTAGTATCCTTTCTGACCTTGCTTTGGTGTCTGCACACAGAGATCATGTTTGGTAAGGAATCTGTGTCAAATAAATAGCTATCTACAAACAACAGCGCATAAACTTCCGTAATGCTCTAATAACAAGACACTGATCGAACATAACATAATTAAATAAATTAATCAGTGATTATTTCCACCCTGACGTAGGCATGACCCAAGCTCAGTGGAGAAAAAGAGACAGTAATGAGGCTTATGTTTGAATGCAGGAAATGACCCACCCAGATTACCACCTAGAGCCTATAAGACACACCCACATTTCCTTTAAATATCCCACTCAGTAGTGACAATGACACGGCCACATGTCCATATCTGAAGTCATATTAGAAATCAATTTAGTATTTGACTGTGTGTGTGTGTGTGTGTGTGTGTGTGTGTGTGTGTGTGTGTGTGTGTGTGTGTGTGTTTATACAGCTACTCTGACGTGTAATGGCCGGTGCGGCATCAGCAACAGCATATGCTCCTGTGACAGGTCATGTGATCGATATGGAAATTGCTGTCCAGATTATTACGGTAATTTTCATGACTAATAATTATTTTTTGAAGTAGTATGTGTGACTGCTTGTGTGTCTGTCTCCAAGACTTTCTGTCTGTCTCTCAATCTTTCTATCTGCCTGACAAAGAGACATGCAGAAGTTTGGGGCAGAAAATATGTTGTAATTTATTGTTTTTATCGATTTTTTTTCAGACTATTGTTACTACACCACTTCAGCACCTGTACCAGGTGAGCTCTTTACTTTTGTAAATGGATGGATGGATGGATGGATGGATGGATGGATTGATTGATTGATTGATGGATGGATTGATTGATGGATTGATGAATTGATTGATGGATTGATTGATGGATGGATGGATTGATTGATTGATTGATTGATGGATGGATTGATTGATTGATGGATGGATTGATTGATTGATGGATTGATGAATTGATTGATGGATTGATTGATGGATGGATGGATTGATTGATTGATTGATTGATTGATGGATGGATGGATGGATGGATGGATTGATGGATGGATGGATGGATGGATGGATGGATGGATGGATTGATTGATGGACGGATTGATGGATGGACGGATGGATGGATGGATGGATGGATGGATGGATGGATGGACGGATTGATGGATGGACGGATGGATGGATGGATGGACGGATGGATGGATGGATGGACGGATGGATGGATGGATGGATTGATGGATGGATGGATTGATTGATTGATTGATTGATGGATGGATGGATGGATGGATTGATTGACGGATTGATGGATTGATTGATGGATTGATTGATGGACGGATGGATGGATGGATGGATGGATGGATGGATGGATGGATTGATGGATGGATGGATTGATGGATGGATGGACGGATGGATGGATTGATGGATGGATGGACGGATTGATGGATGGACGGATG
>CM060131.1:17396803-17559303 GCA_030522415.1 Channallabes apus
TTACTGGTCAGAATCAGACATCTTCATTCAACTCCAGCAGGAGATCCATGACTGTTGTTTTCACCACTGACTACAGCGTGACTCAGCAAGGCTTTAGGGCTGAATGGGCTTTCAAACGTATGTATTTGTCCTACGTATTTAAATAAAATAAATTTCTGTTAATTCTTATAGAGTAGAAATAATCTATCCAAATATTCTGCACACATTGACCGACTACTTTTATGGCTGCTTACTATAAGGTATGTCTGTCATTTCTGAAGTTGAGTTTATTTACGGTAAAGTCTTTCTTGACAGTTAATTAGTATCCTTTCTGACCTTGCTTTGGTGTCTGCACACAGAGATCATGTTTGGTAAGGAATCTGTGTCAAATAAATAGCTATCTACAAACAACAGCGCATAAACTTCCGTAATGCTCTAATAACAAGACACTGATCGAACATAACATAATTAAATAAATTAATCAGTGATTATTTCCACCCTGACGTAGGCATGACCCAAGCTCAGTGGAGAAAAAGAGACAGTAATGAGGCTTATGTTTGAATGCAGGAAATGACCCACCCAGATTACCACCTAGAGCCTATAAGACACACCCACATTTCCTTTAAATATCCCACTCAGTAGTGACAATGACACGGCCACATGTCCATATCTGAAGTCATATTAGAAATCAATTTAGTATTTGACTGTGTGTGTGTGTGTGTGTGTGTGTGTGTGTGTGTGTGTGTGTGTGTGTGTGTGTGTGTGTGTGTTTATACAGCTACTCTGACGTGTAATGGCCGGTGCGGCATCAGCAACAGCATATGCTCCTGTGACAGGTCATGTGATCGATATGGAAATTGCTGTCCAGATTATTACGGTAATTTTCATGACTAATAATTATTTTTTGAAGTAGTATGTGTGACTGCTTGTGTGTCTGTCTCCAAGACTTTCTGTCTGTCTCTCAATCTTTCTATCTGCCTGACAAAGAGACATGCAGAAGTTTGGGGCAGAAAATATGTTGTAATTTATTGTTTTTATCGATTTTTTTTCAGACTATTGTTACTACACCACTTCAGCACCTGTACCAGGTGAGCTCTTTACTTTTGTAAATGGATGGATGGATGGATGGATGGATGGATTGATTGATTGATTGATTGATGGATGGATTGATTGATGGATTGATGAATTGATTGATGGATTGATTGATGGATGGATGGATTGATTGATTGATTGATTGATGGATGGATTGATTGATTGATGGATGGATTGATTGATTGATGGATTGATGAATTGATTGATGGATTGATTGATGGATGGATGGATTGATTGATTGATTGATTGATTGATTGATTGATGGATGGATGGATGGATTGATGGATGGATGGATGGATGGATGGATGGATGGATGGATGGATTGATTGATGGACGGATTGATGGATGGACGGATGGATGGATGGATGGATGGATGGATGGATGGATGGACGGATTGATGGATGGACGGATGGATGGATGGATGGACGGATGGATGGATGGATGGACGGATGGATGGATGGATGGATTGATGGATGGATGGATTGATTGATTGATTGATTGATTGATGGATGGATGGATGGATGGATTGATTGACGGATTGATGGATTGATTGATGGATTGATTGATGGACGGATGGATGGATGGATGGATGGATGGATGGATGGATTGATGGATGGATGGATTGATGGATGGATGGACGGATGGATGGATTGATGGATGGATGGACGGATTGATGGACGGACGGATGGATGGACGGATTGATGGATGGACGGATGGATGGACGGATTGATGGATGGATGGATGGATTGATGGATTGATGGATGGATTGATGGATTGATGGATGGATGGATCAAACGAATGAAACAATGGATCTTGTGTTTAAAATTCATTCACAATACATATATTTTTATTATATCTTATATTTATTTATTTTACCCATAAAATAGTTCTTATATTTGTTATAATTATTGCCTATTTTAATTTTTATCCTCCTTTTAATGTTTTAAATTAAATGTCTTGACCTAATATTTCTTTACTTTTTTTTTCATAGAAAACACAACGAACTTAAACTCAACAACAGGTGTGTAAATGTTATATGTAAATGGGACTTACTAAAATCCACTTTGTAAGTGATATCAACATTTAAATATACACTGAAAACCTACTAAATAACAGGAGTTTTGTTTCCCTTTTTTCTTTTCAAAGAAATCTAAAAATAGCATATTCTGGGCATTAGGCCTATTCCTATGTGCTCTTATATTTTTACATTATTCTTATTAGATCAATAACTGTGTACTTTTGCTTTATTCAACATCTCCTTACTTGTTCAGAAATTGTAAGTTTGTGGTTTAACAATAACTGCTAATAAATAGTTTGTGACACATGAATCATACAGTAGCTTATAAATGATATGATGGTAAGTATTGTCACCTCCATTTTCTGACATTTAATTGAACTTGACTACAACAGATATACTAGTAGATAGGACTTGGAAAGTGCTATAAGTTTTCATTTATTTATTCGCCCATATCATGTCATAGTAATAATCTTATTATAATATTATTACAGTTATAAACAATAATTATTACTTATTGTTTGCTGTAGTTCAGTCCTGCCTGTTTAACTGTGGTTACAACCTCAGTACTGAACCACAGTACAAGAAATTCTTTAGAATGAATGGAGCCTAACGTTGTGACAGAATATACCCTGGGTATAGACCCCCCCCCCCCCTTCAAAATAATTCTAACTCTAACTAGTTACTTTTATCAGAAAGTAACGCTGTAATATGACTGATTACTTTTTAATGACATTAATTTTGTAATGTAATTAGTTACTTTAAAAAGTAACGTCCCCCAACACTGATCATAAAAAAAATTATATATTTTCTTAACTGTTTGTTAAATGATTAAGCTTATACTGTATACTGTAACTGTGTTTATATTATTGAGATGCGCTGAGAACAGGTGTGTTTTTTCAGATGGAGCTCCATGTGGTGGTAATCTGACTCAACCACTTGGGGAATTTTCCAGCCCAAATTATCCTAATTATTATCCCAATAATGCACGCTGTACATGGACCCTGGAAGCTGGAGAACTGGAGGAGGTTGTGTTAAACTTCACTTTTGTCGAGTAAGAACTCACATCCATGTTTTTCCCACCTGTTAATGATTTACACCTGGATTTGATTTGTATCTTTATTATTTAGGAATATGCTTTGTGGTTAGTATGTGCTGCTGGCTTCATTACTCTTTGCTGAGATGATTTAATTTCCTTTTGGTTGTTTTTTTTCAGTCTGGAGTCATGCTGTGACTTTATCCAAGTGTATGATGGTCCGAGTGCTCAGTATCCACTTCTGGGATCTGTTACTGGTCAGAATCAGACACCTTCATTCAACTCCAGCAGGAGATCCATGACTGTTGTTTTCACCACTGACTACAGCGTGACTCAGCAAGGGTTTAGGGCTGAATGGGCTTTCAAACGTATGTATTTGTCCTACTTATTTAAATAAAATAAATTTCTGTTAATTCTTATAGAGTAGAAATAATCTATCCAAATATTCTGCACACATTGACCGACTACTTTTATGGCTGCTTACAGCCATAAAACTCCTAGAGCCTATAAGACACACCCACATTTCCTTTAAACGTCCCACTCAGATCTGTTCATATTGTATTGTAGTGACAATGACTATTGTAGTGACAATGACACAGCCACATGTCCATATATCCATAAATGTTATATATAAATGGGACTTGCTAAAATCCACTTTGTAAGTGATATCAACATTTAAATATACACTGAAAGGCTACTTTGCCAGGCCACAGATATAAATAAGAAACCTGTTCTTAATCTGTCTTGCCTGGTTAAACAAAGGGAAAAAAAAAACTAAGTAACAGGAGTTGTGTCCCTTTTTTCTTTTTAAAGAAACCTAACAATAGATTATGCAAGAAATTATGGAATTCTGGATAGAGGACAACCAATTTTGAAACCAAAGTTGAAACTTTTACTATGCACAAAATTGAGGAAAATATTTTTGCATTTCTGTTTACTACACAATATAATGGACAGAAATATAAACAATATGATAAAGCAGAGGTGTCTTTAAAACATATATATTTACAGTATGTATACTTACAGGTGCAGAGTAAGCTGTGCTGAAAAAGGAGGGCGAGGAGTGAACTTCCACGGACTGATTAATGAACCAGTTAAATACTTAAATGTTCATCATATTAGTGTTTTAATCCATTTTTTATTCACTGATTTAAAAAAATGTTTCGTTTAATTATTCGGAGGGCGAGGAGTGAACTTCCACGGACTGATTAATGAACCAGTTAAATACTTAAATGTTCATCGTATTAGTGTTTTAATCCATTTTTTATTCACTGATTTAAAAAAATGTTTCGTTTAATTATTCTATCACTTTCGTTTCTGCAAAAAAAGCAAAATAAACAAAAAAATAACAAAAACATTCATATTAAGAAAAAAATAAGATAAAGGAAATGGGAGACAAAAATGTCAAGTTTTAAAAATGAAGGAGACAAACACATACATAGTGTTGAACTTCCACGGACTGATTAATGAACCACTTAAATACTTTTAAATATTCATCATATTAGTGTTTTAATCAATTTTTTGTTCACTGATTTAAAAAAATGTTTTGTTTAATTATTTTATCACTTTTGTTTCTGCAACAAAAAAAAAAAAGAAAAATAAACAAGAAATAAAAAAAAACTTTCATTCTTCAAAGGCAAACTGGTGTGGTGTATTTTGTGTTATAGAAGAGTATGCACCTGATAAACGAAAATATATATGATTAAAAATTTTGCTGCGGAATAGAGATCACCATAATAAGGCATAGAGTTCTAGAATGCAGAGCAATGTGTGAACACATTTATCATCATGGAATATTCCTAATATTAGTGTTTTAATCCATTTTTTATTCACTGATTTAAAAAAGTTGTTTTGTTTCATTATTCTATCACTTTCGTTTCTGCGAAAAAAGCAAAATAAAAAAGAAATAAAAAAACATTAATATTAAGAAAAAAATAGCATAAAGGAAATAGGAAACAAATGTCAAGTTTAAAATGGAAAGAGACTAACACATACATACAGTGGAACGTTCCGGAAGCGGGTTCGTATTCCAAAACACTCATAAACCAAATTGAATTGTCTCATAAGAAGTAATGGAAACTCTTAATTATTCATTCCACAGCCCCCAAAAATAAATACATAAAAATAATTAACACAAAATCTAAACAAAACAATTAACAAATAAAAAAACAAGGTAAAAAAACAAATTAACCTGCACTTTACCTTTAAAAATAAAAAGGAAAAATAAATCCCAACAGGCGCAGGCGTACACAGCTTGTGTGTAAATCTAAAGTAAGCTCCCCTCTCCCCCTTCTCATCTTACATAGTACACTTCCTCCACTCTTTTCACACACACACACACGCACACAACGGAAATACTGTTTTATCTGAAAAATAAACAACAAATCTCTCTAATCGCACTTGATTGAGCGACACACTAACAGAATCACTGCTGTAAAGTAAAAATCAAACAAATTAACCTGCACTTTGTGTTTCTGTGTAGAGCAGAGTGTGTGTGTGTGTCTGTGTAGGCAAAAGTAGGAGGGTTCTGTATGTGAGTGTGTGTGGCATGGTGTCCAATGACACGCGCGCACACAGACACAAAGAGCAGGCTGACGAGCCTTGAGCAGAGAAAATGGATCTTTAACCTCTCTACTGAGACTTGCTTTTGCTTTACACACACGCTGTACACACACGCATACAGACACAAAATAAAATATGTTTTACACATACACACCTGGTCACAGTGTTATAGTAAACAGTACACATTGATTATACCAGTAAGATTATACCAGTAAGAGGCGCGCACTAAGACCCAACAGGGGAGACGATACCCACAATTCTGCAGCGCAAGAGAAAGAATAACCGGTCGCTCAGTTGTGATCACGTGACGCTCAGCGTCAAAACAAGAAGCACATGCGTGATACATGATACTCGGTACTCGTAAACCAAGACTTGTTCATTTTCCAAGCCAAAATTTATAAAAAATCTTTGCTCATCTGGACCGGCCAGACAAACGACAAAGAGGCACCCCACAAATTCTGCAAGATTGCCCAATTTTACATGGTTTATATACCCTTACTCATTGTTTGCTCCTCCTTAAGTCAAGAACCTACTTAATATTCATGAGATGTAAGCTAATTTTGCTCAGGTCAGATTGATGTGGCACCTCCCCAATACATAATTTTCCCCTCTTATCTCATATATATTTAAAGATCTTATTTTCATTTTTTTCTTTTTTGGAGAAAGTTTGGTTTGTTCCTGTTTTTTAACCAGACTATTGACCACTGCTGGTAAAGACTTGAGTTTTCATTGGAGAAAGTTTTAAGCATTTTCTAAGAAGCATAATAATCTTATTCTTATTTTCCTATTTTCCTATTTCTATTCCTATTCCTATTCAATAACTTTTCTTAAAGTTATTGAAATAATTTATTGTTTAATGTTTAGTTTTATTACACTTTATTTATTTGTTCTTTTTATGATCTGAAGATTATAATTAATAATTATTAAACTTAAGTACAGTTAGGGTGATTAATTGATTAATATGATTAATTTTGTCAAAGCTTAATTGCATTAGTGCTCTGTGTCCAGACAAAACGGAACTGAAAGTTATTTCTTTTAACTTTTCCTAAGCATCTCTGTTAATCTTATTTTGGCAAAGAACTTTTGGGACTTTTCCATTAAGTTAAGTTAAGTTAATTTATTTATATAGCACATTTAAAACAACCGATAGTTGACCAAAGTGCTTTACATAGCATAGCCAAAATAAATTAAAATAATAATAACAATAATGACAACAACAATAATAAAATAATAATAAAAATAAATAAATAAATGATTCAAAAACACCAAAACTATCAAATTACCGATACAAAACCACTATAACACATGTTTAAAAGCTTCGGTGAACAGATACGTTTTTAATTTCGATTTAAAAATTTCAACACTCTGAGCTGAACGGACATGGAAACGGAGCTTGTTCCACAGAGTGGGCCCAGACACAGAAAAAACATGATCGCCTTTCCTTCTTAATCGACTTTTTGGGATTGTAAGCAGAAGTTGATCAGATGATCTAAGTGCTCTCTGTGGACAGTAAGGGTGAATCAAATCATTGATATACAGTATAGAGGCGCAACCATTTAATAGTAATATGACAAGACTTCTTCAATTTAGTCAAAAGTCGTGCTGCAGCATTTTGAACCAACTGCAGACGGGCTAGTGCCGAGTGACTGACCCCATAATCAGTCACTTTTCCATAATCATAGCGGGAAGAAATAAAAGCATGAATCAACGCCTCAAAGTCATTGAAAGAAAAACAGACCCTCACCTTACCCAATATCCTCAAAAGGACGACTTCACCACAGCTGATCATTACGTTCTGCCTGCCTTTAAATTCCTTATTTGTTGCTCTCTGTAAGGGTTAACCCCTAGAGGGCGCCAAAGCGCCCAGTGGTTTATGTTTGTAGTTTGTCTTTTGTTCTGTTTTAGTAAAAAACTTTAGTTCCCAGGCTGCACCTCGGTCAGGTGACGTAGACGTTCACCTGAACCGAGGAAGGTAATTTAGATGAGTATAAATAGCCTGTTTTAAGTTCTACTAGCGTCTTGCATTTGGTTATAGTTAAGGTTATGTTGTGTGTTTATTTAAGTTTAGTAATAGAGTAAAGACTACTAGGTGCTCTCAGAAAGAGCTTATGTTTTGTTTTGTATGTTTTACTTCAATAAAAGTGATTATTGAACCACCAGCTCGCCTCCTGCATCTATGCCATGACCACGCACACACACCCGACAGAAACGTGACACTCTCTGCAGCCCCCGAGCCTCTCTCCAGCTCTGCAGCCGCCGAGCATCTCTCCAGCCCTGCAGCCGCCGAGCCTCTCTCCAGCTCTGCAGCCCCCGAGCATCTCTCCAGCCCTGCAGCCGCCGAGCATCTCTCCAGCCCTGCAGCCGCCGAGCATCTCTTCAGCCCTGCAGCCGCCGAGCATCTCTCCAGCTCTGCAGCCGCCGAGCATCTCTCCAGCCCTGCAGCCGCCGAGCCTCTCTCCAGCACTGCAGCCGCCGAGCCTCTCTCCAGCTCTGCAGCCGCCGAGCATCTCTCCAGCTCTGCAGCCGCCGAGCCTCTCTCCAGCTCTGCAGCCGCCGAGCCTCTCTCCAGCTCTGCAGCCGCTGAGCATCTCTCCAGCTCTGCAGCCGCCGAGCCTCTCTCCAGCTCTGCAGCCGCCGAGCATCTCTCCAGCCCTGCTCGATACAAGCTGATACACCAGATACTGACTGGTACTGACTGATTTTGAGCCTCCCTTCATTCAGGGACACATTGTGAACCATTTTTAGTTTATGTCTTATGGTGTTATCTTAGTATTATCTCTTTTAGTGTTCATACAAATATTTACACATTAAGTTGACTGAAAGTAAAAACAGTTGAAAGTCAGAGGACGTTTCTTTTTTTGCTGAGTATATATACGGTATATTTATTTATTATATATTACAAACTTTGTACTAAAGATAATATGGTGACTTTTGCACAGTACACTACCTGACCTCTACATGATTATTTGGTAATCTTTAAGAACAGCAGATTTGAATGTATAAAATAGTGTGAATGGAAATATAGCAAAATGTGGATGGATAAAGTCAGTTTTCACGATGACGATTATGTAGATCTAAATCCTTTAAAGGTTTGGTCAGCGATTTTTAGGGAACTAAATTTTTGTAAAATCTTTTGTAAGATTTGTAAGTTCTTACACTTCCTTGGCTGTAAAAATGATAATAAAAAAAAAGGACAAAAACAGTCAAGTTTACATGCTATAATGCCATAATGTATTAACACACCTTTAATTTTCTTTAATAGTAATTATCAGACAAAACCTAAATCCAATTTTCAGTCCAAATTCTGACTGTAGAGATGGTTAACCGTCTGAGAGAGACCTACAATCCTTAATCTACAGTTTTTCCTTAAGAATCATTATTATTTACACTCACTACATCCTGTTACTTTATTAAAAGCAGCAAATTACACGTCAATCAAACACAAGATGTTATAACGTCTCACTAACTCCTGTCCTACTTCCTCCTGTTTCACTCAAAGCTTGAACTGGACGAATGAAAGCCCTTCAGAAAGACCGGACACAGACACAACCAGGGCTGTGTGTGTGGCTCTGTATTGCTGCCAGACTTCCTGCAGGAGGAGGGTGTGAGATCACATGGCATTGTCTTTAACCCCACAGGTCTGTGTGTTAATCTGACCCTGCTGCATGAGTTGTGTTTATCTCAGGGTTTTTTGGGCCGTTCCGTTTTGTGATGGGACTCGGCGCTGTCTGAATCACTGTGGTGCTTCCGCTCGAGAGACTGCTCTGGTTTACTGCAGCGTGACCAAGATGGAGAGCGCAGGTAGCTTCCTCTGCCCGGGTGGTGGTGATAACCTGAGAACACACAAGCACACACACACAATTGGAGTCAGTATTCAGTTTTATTTTTTTACTGCTGTCTCACTTTGACAAGAGAGAAGAGTGCACAAGGCTTTTATTAAATTTTTTTTGCATTATCCACCTGACTGTGCTGTCAGACACGGCCTGGTGATTTAGGTTTTCTTTCAGTTAAAATCACTACCTTTGCTACACAGCATACTACATTTCTACACTGACAAACGTAGATTGCTCTTATTGTTTTTCAGCAATTTTGCAGTTGGTAGTTGGCATCTTGATTAATATGATTCTGTGCTAAATAGTCTGGGTTTGTAGACGAATAAGAATGCATTGTATGAGGGTGAGACAAAAATGATCCGTACTATGGTTATATTAAAATTTCACTGCTTTTCGTTCAACTGCCACCAAACCCCCCCATTACCCCCCCCCCCCCCGCCCCCCATGCTGGCCAGTTTTCACATTACTAATACTGTTTCGTACCCGAGTACATCAGCGTTTTTACACTCTACAAACCAGCAGATGGCAGTATGTACTTGGCTGGTTTGTGAGCTGAAAATAAACACAAAGAGAAGGGAATCGACTTTCATGATATTCTCAGTATTATTGATAACCAAGTGTGTATCACGACTCGGTGTATCTCATGCAACTGGGACTGTTCTGCTTACCAGCATGCAGCCAAATATGATACATTCCACACAGCTAGAGACCAATTTTTGTGGTGCATAATTTATTAGTCATATTAATAATAATAATAAAAAATAATAATGTTTAGGCCACACCCCCACAGGTTTAAATCTAAGCACAAATACAAAAATGTATATTTGGAGCACTAACCAGATGCAAATACAAAATCGATGCACTAGCTTTCACCCCATTCCTCTTGGTTGTGAAATTTTTTTTTTTATTCTTTTTTAAAATCTGTTTTGTGGATTTTAAGTGGACAAGGCAAAAACAAACAAACAAGCATAATGGAAATACTGAATTGGGAAAATTGTGTCTTTTCAGCATGTTTTTTTTTTAAACATCACTTCATAATTGAATCCATGTTTATCTAAATCTAGAGATTCCCAAAACCTGCCTGAATTTTATTCTATTGGTACAGTTGATGTAACCAATTTGGAATAATGTGCTGCAGCACCACAAGATGGCGCTCTACATCGATAATTCCCAGTTTTACTCACTCACTCACTCATCTTCATCGCTTTATCCTGTATTCAGGGTCACGGGGAGCCTGTAGCCTATCCCAGGAGACATACAGTAGGGAACGAGGTGGGGGACATCCTGGATGAGGTGCCAGTCCACAGACACATACACACACTCACATGCTCATTTACCTACTATGGGAAACTGGAATACCCGGAGGAAGCCTACCAAGCACGGGGAGAACACGCTAACTCTATACACACAGACCTGAGGTGGGAATCGAATTAGGCCCCTGGAGGTGACAGCAATGAAAAAAATAGAACTTTGAAGTTTCAATTGAATTAAAGCAGAAAGGAGAACGCTCTGAGTGCATGTGACAGACGATGCTTCAGCTTTTGACCTTGATGTGCGTTGTTGCACTTTGCATAATATGTGCAGACATTTGATCAGGTAATACTTGGAATCCCAATCAGCTTCAAGTTCATTCAAGTACGCTGCTGTGGCATTTGAGTGATGGCTCATGAATATGGATGCTGTAATGGTCTGGTCTCGTACTGACACTCGCCGTTTGTCTGTTTCCCCTCTCACTCTCTCACTTTTTATGTGCATGATTAAATCTCACACATCAAGATTCAACTTTAGTTTACCAGTTGAATGCAAAAGTTTGGTTCCATGTTCATTAATGTTTTTATTATTATTATTATTATTATTATTATTATTATTATTATTATTATTATTAATAGCAACTATCAATGTTAACTGTATTTGATCTATTAGGATCTGCCTGATTATGGCTAATGGCACTCATTACGTGCTTACTTTGTTAAGTAAGGTACAAAACACTTGGGATTGTGCTGTTATAGGAAAATAATCAGTGATTGGGTGTTGTGATACCATACAATCCTACCCTCAGAATTTAAACTACCCTGAAAATGTGTTTAATCCCACTAAGTAAAAGCAGGTTTAGCACTGAAAACTATTTAGTATTTGTTAAAGCAATATCACATGAGATTGAGTGCTGTTGCGATTGAATAGAAGAGAAGAGAGCACAGACGTGCTGATATTCAGCACAACAGCACAATGAGTGTTAATAGATTATATTATGATCGTTTGTTTATTTAAACAGTTATTTTGCTCCGTCAACTAGCGGAACACAATAACCGCAACTGCTGGAGCTGGTCGCCTGACAGTAAGTATAATTAACAGGGGTGAAGTTTTAAATTCTTATCAGTACTATATAGCCAGAAGGTGATGAGAATAAACCATATAGATGGTGGACAGTTGTGTAAATTTTGCACGTTTACACAAAAACTTATATTTATATACTGTATATATTGACATTTATTGACATTGTAGGACTTTCCAGGGTTGAATCCCAAATAGCATTAAATAGAAAGTGTCCTACTGTATGTAGGGTGTACAACTCCTTGATCCACACACCAAGTAGTGCCCTTGATCAGGGGTTAGAAAGGGATTTAGGATTCAGCCTTTTGTTGAAATGTGTTAGGTTTGTAGAATCGATTACTAAGAACCAAAGTGTTGTTCCAGATGACATCAAAGTGACAGATGTGCGATCTTGCTGTTTTTAATGTACGTTTTGGCAGGCGAATACTCTCCCCTCTTTCCAGTATTGGGGACACTGGCGACCCCGGTTAACGTGGAGGGGTACATATACATAACTTCTTAATCTCCTCTCACCTCTCATGGGTTGGCTCTCGTCCAATCAGAATACTCGGTCACAGTTAACGGTTAAATTAAATCACAGCATATAATATAATGAGCTGTTACTATATGAATATATACTCAATCCTGCCTAGTTCCAGTTTTGACTGATTCTTTTAAATTAGATTCTTTTAAATTCTTTTAATTTTTTGGTGTAGTTCTTAACAAATATCTCATGTATAATCCTATATCACCTTCAGGATGAGCATCAGGATCGTTTCTATCCAACTTGGTCAACTCCTTACCATTTTAACTGTGGACATTGGCGCGCCTGTCTGCCATGTGACTTTAGTAACTGGACCAGAATCCACCTGTATGATTTCTTTCCATCCTCCCACTTCATCACACTGGCTTGCTGGACCTGGTCACATGAGTTCTAAAACAAGAATGTTTGCCCACGAAGCTAAACCTTGGTTGAATCTGACCTTGTCCTACAATGTCTCAAGGGACAAGTATAAAAATTCTTCTCTGTACTGTCACCTGCGTTTTGGGGATGAACTTTATTTTTCTTCTGCTGTGCTTTCATTTCTTCCTGTACTCGGTGAGCTCGATTAATTTTTAGACAGAGACGACAACGTTGCTCTGAATCGAGGCGTCTGCTAAATGCTGGAAACGGAATTACTTCTTTCTGGCATTTAAAGTCTCTCTCTCAGGACCAGCCTTCTGACTGTGATGCACTTTCTGCTCTTTAGAAGCATGGCACGCTGCAATGCTCTACTTCTATTTGATTCGAATGGCATTTAATCTGTCAGAGAGAACAGTGAGTCAGGCTTCCAACTGCTCCAAAAACGCACGTCATATGTTGTCTGCATCTTCTCCGCTTTGTTCCATATGATGGCCGTTAGAAAGCTTCACGCTTCAGCTGAGGCGTAGGAGGATAAAATGCTGCCGTAGCGATGGACAGATGCTCACAGCTCTGAAAAGACAGTGTACATGACTACAACCAACAAACGTCTTCTTCTTTTTTTTTTTTTTTAAATATAGTGCTACTGCCCAAACCCTAGCCACTGGATGCAGTGCAGGTCCCAAGCCCAGGTAAAATGGGAGGGTTGCATCAAGAAGGGCATAAAACCTGTGCCAAGTTGCGTGCAGATCAGACGTGCCACTGTGCTGACCCCTCGGCGGGAGTTGAACAACATTGAACAACAATGATTTACTTACTTAGACCCTTGGTTCCCAATGGAACATGGGCCAGTGATGATTTCCGACTCTCCATCTTTTCATTATTGGGTGTGCTTTTTTGTTTTTTTTAGCGTTCCAGGATAATGCTTGGTTTAACTTGTTCGCAGGCCATGGGAATATCCTATACATCCATTTCATCTTTAGCATCAGTTCCTCACTGGTTCTTCCTCTATATGTTCCCATAAAAATTCAGTGATTATAAGATCTGACCTTTGATCTTTACTATACTGTACTTCTTACTTTCTACATGGTTCTCTTGATGATTCTCCAGGTTTTGGATCCAAATCATAATACAAGCATAATGTTAGACCTCGGCGTTTCCAGCATTTTTCTTTTTGAATTCTATTCTAACTTTGTTTATCCTAGCTCTGATATCTTCATCTGTTTCTCCACCATAAACACGCTTCGAAGAAGTTACTTGTTCCAAGATATCTTTCCATACACTGATAGTTTTTGCAGTTGTTGTAGTCCTGTTGTTAGTGCAGTTGATCCTCATTTTCTTGGTTTTCTTGGTGTAATTCATGTCAGTAATGCTGTTTTATCTTGTTTCTGTTGGTTTGTACTCGAGAGAAGGGCGCTGTCATTTGCAAAATTGAGGTAAATTGTTTTGGGTCAGTTAAAGAGTCCATTGAAATTACAAATGGTTGAAACCACTTAAATGTTTGGTATGGTATGTTTCTACGAGAGACTTTCGATTTTGCATAATAATGGAACACGGAAATAAGATTCAAGATTCAAGATTCAAGATTCAAAGAACTTTATTAATCCCAAAGGGAAATTGCTTATGCTCGGTTACAGGTGCTCACAGTTGTTAACTAAGGAAGGTGGGAAAAAAAAAAAAAAAAAAAAAAAAAAAAAAAAAAAAAAAAAAAAAAAAATGGGTAAGTATTAGTGTCCTGTTGTATACCAGTCAGTGAAAAAATCCACATACATGTGTGTATGAGTTACAGCGAAGAGTTGTAAAGTTTTATGGCCGTTGGGAGAAAGGATTTCCTGTGACGCTCAGTGGAACACTTGATAGTAATCAGTCTCTGGCTGAAACTGCTCCTCTGTTCAGCCAAAACACTGTATAGCGGGTGAGAAGGATTGTTCACAATGGATTGTACTTTGGACAGAATCCTCCTCTTTGCTACTACATCCACCGAGTCAAGCTCCATGCCTAGCACAGATCCGGCCTTTTTAATTGACTTGTCCAGTTTGTTCTTATCAGACACCTTAATGTTACCACCCCAACAGACCACAGCGTAAAAAATGACACTCGCCACAACGGTCTCATAGAACATCTGTAGGATGGTATTACAGACGTTAAAAGACCTGAGCCTTCGAAGAAAGTACAATCGACTCTGACCTTTCTTGTAGAGTGCCGTTGTGTTGAGTGACCAGTCAAGTTTGTTGTCCAGATAAACTCCCAGATATTTGTAATCGGAGACAATGTCCACTATCTCCCCCTTGACAGATATAGGAGTCACAGGGGTCTTGTTTCTCCTAAAGTCTACCACCATCTCCTTTGTTTTCCTGATGTTGAGTTGTAGGTGATTACGCTCACACCAGGAAACGAAGTCATCCACAACAGACTGGTACTCCGAGGTGTCACCCTCCTCTATACACCCAACAACCACAGAGTCGTCAGAGAACTTCTGCAGGTGGCATGACTCTGAGTTATATCTAAAGTCAGATGTATAGAGGGTGAAAAGAAACGGAGACAGTACCGTCCCCTGGGGAGCTCCAGTGCTGCAGATCAAAGTCTCTGACACACAGTTCTTTAGTCGGACATACTGGGGGCGACAGGTCAGGTAGTCCATGATCCAGGAAACCAAGCGGGTGTCAATGTTTATGTTCCTTAATTTCTCCCCCAGTACTGCTGGTTGGATGGTGTTGAAGGCACTGGAGAAGTCAAAGAACATCATCCTTACGGAGGTCCTAGGCTTGTCAAGGTGAGAGTAGGTGCGATGTAGCAGGTGTATTATGGCGTCATCAACACCCATGAACGGCTGATAGGCAAACTGAAGAGGGTCCAGAGAGGACTTCACCAGGGGACGAAGTGTATCCAGGATCAGTCTCTCAAACACCTTCATAATATGCGATGTTAAAGCCACCGGCCTGTAGTCGTTCTGGGCACAGGGACGTGGTGTTTTGGGTACCGGCACAATGCATGACAATGCATGCAAATAAGAATAAAACATCCTTTCTTTCTCTATATACACTAATGCACTTATGCCATTGTTTCACTATTGCTTGGATACCATCAAGGTAGAAAGTTTTCATAATGTACAGTATGTTTTGCCTGCTTCATGTCTGAAACCCTGGCCTCCCATGAATTCCTTTAATGGGCCAAACATGTATAAAAGGCTTGGAGTGAGGTCAGGACTATATGGGGGAGCCTATCCCAAGAGACTTAGGGCAGCCCGTCCACAGCCTGGGCGGGGTGCCAATCCAATGCAGTTAACCTAACCTGGATGTCTTTGGACTGTGGGATGAAACCAACCATGCACAGGAAGAACATACAAACCTTGTGAACCTTTTCCAGAGAAAAAGTACAAGGCAACATTGCTAACCACTACACCAGCATGCTACCTTGCTACTGTAAAAGCCAACACATTTTTAAATCTGTTCATCATTATTCTTAGATTACGTGGAAAAAGACTTGTTACTATACACTTGATAATGTATTAGAGTAAAGTGTCCATCAAGTGTTTTACTTAAGCTAATATTTACAGAATTAACTCATCAATGGTGACAATGTGATGATCATGTGTGCCTGTGTCCTAGACAAGGTAACACTCATATTTCCATCCATGCCATCTGTGAGACAATCAACTGGAAGAGTGCTGCGATGGTGGGTCTCTCATGGCTGTCCAATTAAACCCATTAGCCACATGCAAAAACGTAAATTTTCCAGATAAGTGGCTAGACAAGTGGCCAGCCGTTCTGTCACCGTTCCAGTGAAACCATCTGAAGTGTTCAGTGTGTAGGAGGTATTTGGCTTCATTGCCATTCTTCCTCCTCCTCCTCCTCCTCCTCTACTGCGCTCACACCTGTGCAGTCAGGAGCTGCCACTTTTCTCCAGGCTCATTACAGATGCATCTGGCTTCTCATGAAGGAAGGAAACACGGTGCATTAGTGTAGAATTCATTGTTTAGTCTGGAGATGACGGGTTGATATTTAAGGGTTGATATTTAAATATCAGTCCGTCATCTCCAGACTAAACAAAAGCGTCTACACTAATGTACTGTGTTTCCTTCCTTAACGAGAAGCCATATATTTATACAGTATATATAGAGATAATTATTTCGACCTGTTTCCACCCGGACATACCATGTTACATCATTCACAGTTAGACGTTATGTATAGACAGGTGCTTGCCATTACTAATTATATCCAATAAAATAAATTAGGCAGAGGTGAACTCCAATTAAGTTGTAGAAGCATTTCAGGGACGATTGATAGGAGTAGGATGTACCAGAGCTCAACTGCAAGTGTCATAACAACAGGCCTGGTAATGTATAAATTAACATTTATTTAAATGGGCAAACCTGGCCCATGTAGTCTGATCCGGTAGAAGAGCTACTGTAGCTCAAATTGCAGTAACGTTAAAGCCAGTTCTGATAGAAAGGTGTCAGAACAGACAATACATCAGTGCCAGAGTGGTCAGTGCCCATGCTGACCCGTGTCCTGCACAATAAGCATCTACAATGGGCACGTCAGCATCAAAACAAGACCACGGAGCAATGGACGAAGGTGGCCTGGACTGGTGAATCGAATTTTGTTTTACATCATGTGGATGGCCAGGTGCGTGTGCGCCTCTTATCTTGGGAAGAGATGGCACCAGGATGTATTATGGAAAGAGCCAGAGGATGCAGAGTGATGTTCTTCAAGGGAAAACTTGGATCCTGTAATTTATGTGGATGTTTACTTGATACTGACACATACCACCTACCTAAACATTGTTGATGACCAACTTACACCCCTTCATAAAAACAGTATTCCCTGATTGCAGGAAATCACGGGAGGTGTTGACTTGGCCTCCAAATCTCAGAACAAATCATAATTTGGGGAATGTCGAATCCATGGAGACCCCACCTCGCAACTTATTCAGTCGTCTGGTGGAGGCCATGCCTCGATGGATTGGCTGTTTTCGATTCACAAGGGTGACCTCATTATTAGACCAACTAATAATGACCTAAGGATGAAATAATAATGATCATTTATCCAATGACAGAAAACTCAAAGCACTTTTGTAATTCGCTCTGGATAAGAGCATCTGCCAAATGCCAAAGTGTAAACGTAAATTAGACGGGTGGTCATGATGTTATGTCTGATTGGAGGTATATTTACAAATGGCGTGAGCATCAACAATGCCTATGAATGGTAATCTCAACATAAACATTCATATAAACACTCCATGTTTTTTTTTAAGTATCCTATCAGCTAGACTGTATCGTATTCCCTGAAGTAATACCTATATTTGGCTAAAAATATTCAGACATATGCTAATGACGCACAGCTACTGTAAGTCTAATAGCTAGCAAGTGCCCTGTATAATTAGGTGAGGATAAAAGCCCTCTTCAGTGAGCCTCACTACTGTAAAGTGTCTGTCTGACAGCTTTTCCTCTCTTAATGCACCCATTTTAACCGCTGTCCACACGTCACACCCCGTGCTGCTTAACGGAGCTGTTTATATTATCGCCGCACACTGCAAGCTGGGAAAGTTCATTATTATCAGCACTAGCAGCCAGAGAGAGTGTGTAATGTGTGTGTGTGTGTGTGACTGGCTGCACACAGCAGCTGTGCTGTCACCACAATGTTATAGGAAAATACACAGCACAAGTATTGTAGAGAAAGTGCGATGCTCACTGCGTTAAAGGAATTCCTATATGTGGGATTGAATCGAAGGGAAATACTGTATTTCCAAGAGCCTACAATTGTAGTAATTCCATTTAATTAGGGTTTTTTTTTATTTTATTAAAATGTAATCTTGGAGGAGAAATGTAATATTAAGAACAGAAGTGTTTAAGTGCTTGCATTGCAGTTATTAAGCATCTCTTTTTGTGTTACTAGGCAGATTCTTGTACGAATGTAACAAATGAGTGCAATTTATTCGTTAATGAGTGTAAACCTGAAGGATTTAGGTTTTGTTGATTCAGTCCGATTTATTAAAATGCATATCAAGACATGAGCAGGGCTTACTGACACACACACACACACACACACACACACACACACACACACACACATACTGTACACTCACACTCCAGGACAGATGGCTGGTCTCTGTGCTGTGGGTTTGCTATAAAGCTGTTACATTCTCTCACACACAGGAGGGGGTTACAGTATGTTGAAATCCAAGTTTTCAGATTGGACTATATTCCAATCCAGTCGCTATTTAAAACCATCAGTGCATGTTGGTAATCAATGAACTGTTTAACCGTGTTGGAAAACCATATAGACGAAAAAGATGTGGATTTTACATAAAAAAAGAAATAAAAGGTATAACTAAACAAAAATAATGATTCTGCATTTATCATCCATCTTTCCAGGAATCTCTGTATAGTCCAACTAGAGACAGTGGAGGCCAATGGTGACCACTGTATTTATTCCCATTATACGATCGTGGCAGGCCCTCTGATCAACATTCACACGCTATGAGCAATTTAGAAAACCCAAAAAGAACAGGAAGAAGATGCAAAGTCCATGTACACAGACCTGAGGCAGGAATCGAACCTGGAGCTGCAAGGCAATAGTGCATTTATCATGCCATAACGTTTTCTAGATAGATAGAGTTTTTCCGCCGGGTTGCCTTGTTGCCATTCTTTTTAATCAATCGATTAAAAAATGAAAATTTATTTATCATTTGTTCAATACGATTTGTGTGTAAAGTTCACCTGGGCCAAACTGAACTTAAAATTCTTTGGCATTCGGGAAACACTACTGTACATGTCTCTGTATTCTTGTATTTATGTTGATTGCCCATAAAGGGCAAAGCGCGTTCCTGACACAGCTCATTTGCATAAGGCGACGCCCAAATAACTTATCATAGAAGGTCAAACGCACAGACACTTTGGATCCTGAGAAGAGTGATCATGAAAAATGTAAAAGTCTGAATGGCTGATCTGGACGCTACTTTGACACACTTCCACATCTTTAAAAATATTTAAACAATACATTCCACTCTTAGTACTACTATTACTATAAATAAATAAATAAATAAATGTCACATTATTAGTCAGCTGATGGCTGTAAATGGAATAAAGAATTAGCAATTGATAACTCATGAGTATATTCCAGTACAGTAATCTGCACAGATGCTATGATCAAGTGGAGGAAGTAAACATGTGTCTTTTAATGCGTGAATTTACACAAACCCAGGAGGACGAGTTGGCTATCATATTTTTCTTGAATTTAAATGATTTTCTTGAATTCTTGTTTAAACAAATATACAGTGGTTTTGAAGTACAAAACAGAACTGAAATAAACAAAACATAAAAACATTTCACAAAACACAATGACATTTCCCATAATACAAACGCAAACATGACATGTTGTGTTTTAGGAAATATTTTTTTATTTTGGGAAATGTGTTTTATAAAATGTTTTTGCTTTTTATGTTTTGAGAGATGCGCTTTGTGTTTTGTAAAATGTTTGGAAAATGTTTTTGTGTTTTGAGAAGTTATTTGTTTTTGTTTTGAGATATGCCATTGTGTTCTTTTCTTTAAAAAGGTGTTTTGTGAAATGTTGTTGTGTTTTATGAAATGTTTTGTGTTTTATGAAATGTTTTGTGTTTTTGGAAACATAGTTGTATTTTGGAAAATATTGTTGTGCTTTGTACTTAAGTGCCACTGTACTTATTGCCACTGATTATGAAAGGGGGCAATAAACTAATGACTAAATTTTATGGAAGAATTAACTTTTTCTTAATAATAACTAAAAAACTGTTTCATGAGGAGAGAAACAATAACACACCGCCTGTACACAACTCGTGATCTGTTTCTGGGTCGCAGCACCAGTTTTAGGTCTACTTTTAAAGTAAGATGTTTTCCTCTGTTGTACACCTGGTATGATTGTTTAAAAAGCAGGTTGTGTAGTGTAATCATGATTAATATACTCTGCTATATTAATCGACTTGATATTACTTGATATGGAGTGTATGATGGACTCACTTGCAGGTGACTCAGGGTTTTCTTCATCAGAATCGAGGAAGACCTCAGCCAGCTCCTGGTCAGACATGTCTGTGAGTTCTGTCAGGTCAAGCAAGTCGAAGTGAACCTCGAGAGAGGAAACGCTGCTCAGAGGCTCTGCAACACATCATCATTAGGAATTAAATATAGTCACAGACCTGAAACGTTTCTGATGTCTTGAATTATGTCACTTGAATTATAAATATTGTTCCCTTACTAAGATACAGAATTGCATTGCATGTTGCAAAGAACCTTCCTTCATCCTGGACTTTCTGCTGGTAGAAAACCTACAAAGCACCGACACTGGAGACCCCGTCTACAAATTCTACAATTTGGCCAATCAGAATCAAGTGTAATATCTTCTAGATAAAAACAGCATGCTTTGGAGCCTGCTGGTAATATTGGATTTTTCAAAACTCTTTCCCGTGGAGTAGATCTCTGAATAAAAACTGCTTTGAAAACCGCTAACATTCTTCATCTTCTCTTAAAGCCTTACACTTTTCATGTTCTGTTTATAAAGAGAGAAGATAAGAAGACAGGTATTGAACCAGACAGACTCTCCAGGCGTTGAAGTCTCTTAATGAGTCTTCATTCCCTGGGGGTGAACCAGGCATAGAAGAAGAGCCACTGGCATTTTTTGTTTCTTCTCGATGCTCTCTTTCTTCACTCAGTCATGCATGAATACAGTACAGTATGTGTTCACAGTAAGGGTCAGGACTAATGAAGGCCAGGCTGCTCAATTAGCAGAGCCCGGAGTGCAGCCTACTGGTGTTTGATGATGGAGATGAAGATGGGAAATCAGTCAGTGAAACACATTCTTTGGTCTAACTGATTAAGCCCCCGTGTGTGTGTGTGTTTATTTATTTATTTAGTTTTTTACATCTATCCTGGCAATAATCATGTAGCAGTTGGACGAGATGTAAATATTCAGGGTGTTAACTGTGATTTGATGGTTTTATTCATCTTGTACCACAGTGGATTTAACAATTATTTAAAATTTTAATCTACCAATGAGCTAAAATGGATGTGTCTTTATTTTTAAATAGTTAAGTTTAATTGCCCGAACGATCTGTCCAGGAAATTACACAGCAGCTCTAAGCAAGTACCACATTTTCATTCTCTTCAGAAATTAATGCGACAAAAAAAAAAATGCTTCTTATGTTGCAAAGACACTGAAATGCTAATCACTTAACCAGACTGTTATGAAGTGCAGACACTGGAGACTCCTTCCATAGACGTTAACAACACATCAAATTACAGAAAGCTTCAGAATGTCAATTTTATTTTTTATTATTATTATTAAATTTTTTTATTATCATTATTATTTTTTCCCCGATTTTCTCCTTAATTTAGTCGTGTCCAATTCCTCCCTGTCACTAGGGGGCTCCAACATTAAGGCTACTACTACCACTCAGTCGGGAGGGCCAAAGACTTTTCCTTTGAATCACGTGATGCCAGCCGACCGCATGTTTCCTAACTCACACACCATTGGTGCGGAGTAACACACTCGGAGGACAGCGCTATCCGCTCCTTCTGCTTGCGGGAGCTCACAGACGCCCCTGATTGGCTGTAGAGCCGTGATTAAAGTGGGAGCATGAAGTACCTCTCATCCCGCCCCACTGAAAGAGCTCGGCCAATCAGCTCTCTCTAGACCTCTAGAGGTTACAGCATCACCCGGGAATTAAACCAGCGATCTCCGGATGATAGGGTGAGCAATTTACCACTGCGCCACTCAGAGGCCTTATTTTTTATTATGTAAAGTGAGTTAAAAAGTACTCTGGAATAGATGATCTCCAATGTGTATATATATATATATATTACTATTGAATATATACGTGTATATGTGATCTCCAATGTGTATGTATATATATACACATTGAGATGTCCTTGTTCCATATATATATTATATATACTGTATATATATATACAAGGACATCTCAGGATATGGATGGGTTGGGGGATTGAGCTACACCTACTGTGTGCTTATGAGGGAGAGAGAGAACAAGAGCAGAGAGAGAGCTCGCAGGAGGAGCCCACCCACGCCTGTCTTTCACTGAACCCCCTGAAGCGGGAGGGGGTGGGGAAAATGAAGACAAAGTAAACCAGAAAAAAAAGAAGAAATAGAAATAAGAAAGTAATCTAGCCTGAGAATTAGATTAAGGGGGAATTTAATTCAAGCAGTGCACTATTTTCTCCTCCTTCTCTTATCGTCCACATTTTAAACAGATTTTGCAGCTTCAGCCAGATTGCTTGTGTTATTTCACATACCCCCCCCCCACATCATACCTCCCCCCACCCACCACTCCCCCCCAGTATCTCACCCTGCTTCTGCTTAAATAATTGATCACTAACACTTTTTTCCCTCTTTGCATGTACTGTAACAGATGAAGCATGAAGGGTGTTTCTATTAAAGCCAATTGTTAAATTAGGAAGAATACTATGCTCATGCCCAGCGATCATATCCAAACAAAAAAAATGTTCTTTTCTTTCTTTCTTTTTTTTTTTTTTTTTATAAAAAAACACACAGACCAAATTATGCCAAGCTTCACTTCTGGCACCTCCTGCTGATGTTGGCAGTCTCCATAATGCATCTATTTTGGTATTCTCAGTAGAATCTAATGATGATGATGCTCATAAACAGATGTGTTCACCTGATCACAGCAACTCTTTGTTCTATATTCTTATATACACATAATACATATTATAATATATTATACATACCATTATATACAAAATATAGGACTGAATCATAACCATAAATTCTGGTGGGACAGCAAAACATGTAGGCTTAAGTTAAATTAAATCAAGACTCTGATCAGCCTAACCAAACCTATTTAAAACGTGTGCATTGGAAAAGGGATACATGCTGTACTTTTTCCCCCCTAGCACTTACAGTATGCCAGAAATCGGGTCACTGCGGTGCACAAGAAGGTCGGATTCAGAATGAAAACAATGATTAAGAAGTTCTCTGACTTGTGAGATTAAAGAGAATAGATACGAGAAGGTTGAAATAAAATAAAGGCATTTTCAGAGAGATAATAGAATCTAGGGAGCTGTGTTTGGAGGTCTGGCTGGGGCTCTGGATACACCATTACAGGACAGGACTGTGAAATGGTGATCAGAGAGATAACAAACAATAATGAGACTCGAGCAGACCTGAGAGGTCATCATCAGGCCAAACACTGAAGCACACAGGATCAGCTTTGATACTGGAAACAATTGAACCTGGAATCAAATGAGAGGGTGAAAATGGGCCTCATTCTAGTACAACCCAGTATTATCACAGATAAGTTCTTCCACACCACGTCTTCATAGCCTATGCAGTCATGTTGGAATAGAAAAGGGCTTCCCCAAGCTGTTGCCACAAAATTGGGAGCAGAGCGTTGTCCAAGATGTCCTGGTATGCTGAAGCATTAAGATTAGGATTACCTTTCACTGAGGATATAGAACCTGATTGAAAAACCTGAATTCAATAATTAACAGGTTTGGCTAAATACTTTTGTCCATATACAGTAGTGTATGTTATTTGGTTTCACCAGTAAACTGTCACAGTAAGAAGACTGGAAATTGATACAATTGCAGTGAAAATATTTTAATAAGAAAGACCAGGCAAATGATTCCAAATCAGTATTTGAAACCGTAACTGGGCATTGTACAAACAACAATCCTGCCATGACGTCTAATGTTGGATGCGCATTGTAATATAGTTGACATCAACCTTGAAGAAGACGCTGGACATGATTGTTTTTGAAAGTTAGAAGGATGACCTTACAAATACAACCTTGTAAACTGAAAGGTTACAATTTACAAAACTGTAATCTTTATTTGGTGTCTTGTTGCTGAATAATATTCAGTAACTTGTCACATCTACTACATATCCCAGTTATGGATCCCACATGTACTACATATCCTAGTTATGGACCCCACATGTACTACATATCCCAGTTATGGACCCCACAAGTACTATATATCCCAGTTATGGATCCCACATGTACTACATATCCCAGTTATGAAGCTGGGGTCAGATCGCTGGGTCAGCCGGGATACAGCACCCACTGGAGCAGATAGGATCAATGGCCTTGCTCAAGGGCCTAACAGTGGCCTAACAGTCCTGGGCCTTGAACCACCAACCTTCTAAGCAACAACATCCTGGTGCATTAACTGATTGGGCCAACGCTGCCTCATCTTAACATTCATTTGCACAATGATTAGGCACATCCTTGGTCTCTTGGATGTTTAGAATTTTGATTGGATATTTGGACAGATAGAACAGCATCTCTTAGTGTTGCCGCGCTACCTCTTTGTGCTTAACAATATTACCGTGAGGTGCATCTTAGCCCCCAGATTACTCCAATTACTGTAATACTGTATGGTGTTGCACAGCGTCCAAACTACATCATGTCTGGTCACACAGAACAGATCTCACATGTAAGTGGATTTTTCGTTTATCCTTTTGGCTGCTTTCCAATTTAATATTTCGGTAAATTATTGTTGTCCTGTGTTTTTTTTTGTGGTGTTCATTGTTATATTGTTATGGACTTACTGTACTAGCATCAACAGAAGCTCCCTAGTGGTCTAGCGGTAATGACAAGCTTTCAAATCCCACTCAGATCGTAGGTTGGGTGTTAATATTGTTTTGAAATTGTTTTAGCAACACTGTGTTAGGGGCATCTGCTTAGTGTTGTTCCAACGTCATGTAGTCAGTGCAGTCCTGATTTCTGTCATTTCATCAAAGTCATTCTAACCTTCAAAAAAAAAAAAAAAAAAACCTTATACTAGCATCGTCCCAATGTCTGTAACATTGCCAGATTAACATCACCATGACATTTTGACTCCTGCTGGGATACAGTATGTGGCGAAAGATATGTGTGTGTTCTCTCATTATGACTCTGACCATAAGAATAAAGAAACATGAGAACTTGAATACTTGGACTAATCAGAGGAAAAAAACTCACAATTGGTGAAAGTAATGATGACACACTAGGGTGACAACCAGTGACAAGACAAGGGAGGAGACAAGACATGAGGCAAAACAAAAGACACATGGCAACAAAAAAACAAACGCTAGACAATGTGGGAAATGTTTCTTACAGCACAATGCGATTGGGACTGGGAAATATGTGGCATTAACTCTGGAGCACCGCACAACTGCTACTGTCTTAATAATTCTAGTTAGCAAAAATTAGTTATGCTTTTTATAATAAATTGTTCATTGACTGAATGAATGTTTAAACTCCTTTCTCACTTGCTTCCTCTCTTTTCCTTGGTGCACAGCAGGTGCTGGTACCGACTTGCTTGGAATGAACGAGGAGATAAAGCCTGCCTTGTTAGCGTTGTTCCTTTGCTGTATGTATCAGAGAGTCCGAGCATGCGCTCCTTCTGTTCTTACACAATGGCTCCTTTTAGCTCTGGGCTTTGGATGACCCAAACACAGTGGAGAGTGTGTACGAATTTGGCTCAAGCGTGTAAAGCCCTTAGGCAGTTTCTCTCTTTCTGGCTAACCGAGACCCTTTTTTACTCCAATGTTCCTTGTATCATAATATAGGACAGAACAATAGAGGATAAAACCAAGCTTAAGAATTTTTTTGTGCTGCGTATGCAGGATGCTTGTTACGGCACTGCACCACGTTCTCTCCGACCGTTCGGCATTGCTTGACTGGTCCCACTATCTCTCAGGGATCGAGGAAGACATGCATCCTATGTGGTGGAATTAACTTCCTATAGATACAGCTGAGTCCCCAGCTATCTTTAACTTACTGGATAATAGCGTCTGCCAAATGCCTAAAATGCCAAATGTGTATTTAAATGATACAGGGACACTAATGGACACTGTATGGTCAAAATTTTCTTTTTGGTGATCACACCGTTATGTACATACGGAACATTCCATATGTACATATGTGATGATCAATTGTCCAAATACTTCTGCCATATTATGTAGGTAACTTTACATACATAAATTACAACCTTTCCACATGGACTAGTATTTGTGTGTTTTTAACCGTCGATATTTATAGATTTGCATTGGCCCCCACCTGTATGATTTATCTTTACTGCTGCACATTGACAAATACGCATTTCTGGGAAATAAGAACTATTTTTAATGTCAACATGGAAAATAAGCTCCTCAGGTTGTTTACTTCATGCAAAACTGTCTGATTGAATTCTCTGGAGTGCCCCCTACTGGGTTCCTCCGGTAAAATGCGCAGTATGTAGGTAAGTTAGGTAAGTAGGTTATTTGAACAAAATACGGTTACAATGTGACTATGCAAATGCATGGTTTATCAACAAGTATGTAGCATTAAAATGACATTCATTAAAAACTAAAAGCACGAAATAAACTACTTGTATAATTTTGAGAAATGTCTAACAAGCTAGCTCTGATAGATCGCACTGCTACTTGATAAAAATGAAGCTACTTGCTGGAAAAGCCACAATATCTTAAAAATAGTTTAGCTACTACTAGAAATTCATTTAGGCTAGTTATTTTAAGTAATTTTTTTTCTCTTGGCTTACGATACAAAATAAATAAATAAATAAATAAATAAATAAAAGTCATGTGATCACCAGATTGTTGTGTTGAAATTACACTAGTACATTTGGTTGTTGCCCCAGTTTTTCTCCCTGTTGCAGCCAAATCAAATGACTCTTGACTCCACAAAACTGGGGACTAATCTAACTTAACAAGCATGGTTAAATCACTGGAAAGAAAGAAAGAAAGAAAGAAACTGCCAACTTCCCGCACATTACCCCGAAACTCACGCCGTCTGTCGGTGACATGCAGAAGACTTGGGGTGTGTCCAGGAATGACCCTGTCCTCCTCGCCCTGGGAATGATGGGAAGACTCCTTCGATATTTCTCCTGATGTTGAGGGCTTCAGCGGTTTCTGGACTGTTTTAGTCTCATCTAAAAGTGAAGTGATGTAAAAGGTTTGTTAAGGCACTTCTTGCGGGAATAAGTTGATTTAAAATTTTGCCTTATATTTGCCACACACCATATGGACAAGATGTACAGACATTAACATTAATTATAAATTATACAACAGCAGACTAGTGACAGGGTCATCGGCACCCAAGGCTCACCCATGAGGGCCCGTGAGGACCAAAGGCCAGCCCGTCCAGTCTGATCCCATAGAACCGCCAATGCAATACAAATTGCTAAAAAAAAAGTCAATGCTGGCCACAACAGAAAGTTATCCCAACACCAGATGCACCACCTACCAAAAGTCTCATCAGACCAACAGGCGAAGACCCCAAGACCATCTACCTGGCCTCCAAACTCCCTAGATCCCAATCAGATCAAGTAAACAAACAAACAAGCTTCTGTGGACAATTACGTCTGATTCACAGAAGCCTCTAGTTAAATTACGTAATCTTTCATAGAGTTGCTTGCACGTTGGTATCAATTACACTTTCGCAAATGTTCAGTAAATCAGATTTATGGCACAAAACTGTTTGGCATTTACAGAAGACTTCAACCACAATAAGGTGATGAGACTCTCAGGGAGCAAATATGCTTACTTTTAAACATGTGTATGTGACTGCACAATGCCTGCTTTATGTACAGTATTCTCCAATCACTTGGTGTGTAGCGTGTGCACATTCTCCAAAATTTGTGGGAAATGCCTGCAAGATGGGATATGCATGGAAGTGATATGGCTGGTTTAGTAAAAAATTCCATAATGCTTCAAGGTGCACAATTACTCCCACCTGCGTGAACTATATTTACTGGTGCAAAGTGACAAATATGCACCAGTATTAAATATGAAGATAAATAATATCATAAGGCGGGCCAGGCTCGATTCCTGTCTCTGTGTGCATGGAGTTTGCATGTTCTCCCCGTGCTTGGTGGGTTTCCTCCGGGTACTCCGGTTTCCTCCCACAGTCCAAAGATATGCAGATTAGGCTAATTGGTGTTCCCAAATTGACCGTACTGTGTGAATGAGTGTGTGAATGTGCGTATGAGTGTGTGCCCTGCGATGGATTGGCAGGGTGTACCCCGCCTTGTGCCCTAAGCCGCCTGGGATAGGCTCCAGGCCCCCCGCGACCCTGAATAGAAGGATAAAGCGGTATAGAAGATGAATGAATGAATGAATAATATCATAAATGCTGACATAGAAACTAAGCTCTTCAAGTTTGTTTATTTCATGCAAAACAGTCTGAATTCTCCGGTGTGCCCCCTACTGGAATCCTCTGACAACGTGAAAAAATAACGGCATTGCCAGGTAACCTAGTATATGCATCCTTTAACAGCAAGTATATTTTTGCGCTTAGTTGCAGTAAAGCATTTGATTGGTGCAAATGTTTTAAAGAAGGCCATATGTTTGTGAATGACAATCCCTGCTGAATCCCGGCTTCATCCTTGAGAATCGATTATTGCCACATCCCCGTACAGTCCTGACCTCGCTGCAAGCCATTTCCACATGTTTGGGTCGTTAAAGGAGTTCCTGAGAGGCCAGGGTTTCAGTTGTGAAGCAGGCAGTCCGATCATGTCTTCGGCGTAAAACTTTCTACCTTGATGGTCTCCATGCATAGTGCAACGCTGGGATAAGTGTATCAGTGTAGCAGGAGATTAAGGGAGTTTTTACTCATAACAGTGTTCTGTTTTTTTTGTTTTTGTTTTTTATTAAAAGTCCCGCTTTGACTTGAACGCCCCTTATAGAAATTCAAGTTAAATAAGAATTCAAATGTACTCATACTATCTGGGAAGAAGTGCAAACAAGCCACTTTTTTCCTGCACACATTCTGCAGTAACAGAGAGATCACAGGCTGTGGTGTGTGTATTGTGTTTCTCTGTAAGTTACGATAAATGGGCTGAGACAGTTCGTTGTTTTAAACAAAAGCAAACCCTGGCATGAGTTGCAGCATTCACGAATGACTGAACCTAAATCAGACCTCCCAGTGGCCGCCGTCAGCTGTGTCACTGCATCCAAAACAACATTCTACACAAGTTTAACATCCGTGCTATATAAACAGAGATTCTTCCGTAATAACTTTTTCAGCCTCGTTTTTGGATCATTTAACCAAATCAGTATGTGATTCATAAATAACTACAAGAAACAGAGTCAAACAGTGTTTAAATAGCAGGATAAAGGGGTGGACACTTTTGAAAGCTTTTTAAAGGGATTAAAACAAATGGGTGAGTGCAGTTACAGGAAAATAATCAATGGTATGGTGATGCATTTTAGCCATTTATAGTTATATTTAAGAGTGTACTACAATACAGTACAGTATGTTAGTTCATTTTGTATTTTATGTTGCAGAAGCTATGAACAATCATTTTCACTTTAAGTTGCAGGGACAAAAAAGTTGCATAATTTTTTACATGGGAAAAAAAAACTCCCATGGCAAAAGAAGCACTTGCTAAAGTATTTATATCCCTTGAACTTTTCCACATTTTGTCATGTTACAACCACATGAAATGAAAGGAAAATGATAAATGGTGTCTATTTAAAAAAAATAATAATTTATTAATAAGAATCTGAAAAGTGTGGCGTGCATTTGTATTCAGACCCCTTTATTCTGATACCCCGAACAAAAATCCAGTAGAATGAACTGCGTTCAAAATCGATAAATAATCAATAAATAGAGTCCACCTGTGTGTAACACCTATACCTCAGTATAAATACAGCTGTTCTGTGACGCCCTCAGAGGTTTGTTATTCAAGATTCAAGATTCAAAGAACTTTATTAATCCCAGGGGGAAATTGCTTAAAGAACATTAGTGATAAAACAGCATCATAAAGCCAGTTCCACGTGATTTGTCACAAACGGTAGACTGTAGACATGAAGACTCATTCACAAAATGATAAATAAATGTCCCCCCACAGAAAGCGTCACCATATAAATTATAATAATATTAGTTTAATCCGGCACAGAGGATCATCCAATCCACACACAACTTGGCACAGGTTTTACACCGGATGCCCGTCCTGGCCCAACCCTTCCATTTTATTTGGGCTTGGGACCCGCACTGGATCCAGTGACTGGGGTTTGGGCATTGGGTGAGAATCGAACACCAATACCCTACTAATAACTATATTGCATAAAGCACATTTCTAAAGTGTCATCCAGAATATCATGAATGAAATAATTAATAAAATTTGAAAGAAAATGTTCAAATGTTCTAATTCATGCGTTTAAAAAAAAATCCAACATTGAGGTTGTGGTTGGAAAGACATTTAAATACCTTATTTTTAGCTGACGGAAGTAGTTAGCTGAGTTAGTGAAATATTTCCCCACAGGTAATTTGCCCTGGAAACCTATTTACCAGAAAATGGCTTCTAAAATATCTTACAATTTTTTTTTAAACGTGACATACGGTATTTAAATATTACTGAAGCAATGACCCACTGTTGTACATTATAATGTAATTTTTATTTTATTTTAATAAGTTAGCTAAATACGACTCACTGTTTATATTTTATTTTATTTTTAGGATAATCAGAGCTTGTTATAATAATCATGTTGCCATTTTGAAGAATACTGAAGACACCTTCCATGATACCACATAATACAAATCTTCCATTTGATTTTGTTCTCTAGATTTTGGGTAACTGTTTAAAATTTAGCTGAGGCACATTAACATGAACATACAGGAGTTCTTGCTACTGTATATTTCAATTTAAATCCTTGTTTTATTATAATGCGCAGAAGGATGAAGAAAAAGTCCAAATGCACAATGACTCTTTGGACAAATATTAAATTTTTAGTTAAACACCTTAGACTCATGCTCTATAAGCTAAATGCGTCTATATCATTTTCTTTATGACTTGTACTTGTACTTATATCTGTAAGAAACAGACACGGGACCAAGTTTTACAAAGATCTAGAAAGGAGAAATGTCCCTTACCTGGGCTTCCTGCCCCTCCCTGTGCCTCCATCCAGTACACCAAGCGTCCGAAGCTGCCGTCTATAGCAGCCACATGTGTATGTGTGTGTGAACACCAGAGCAAACAAGAGGTGGTGGAAATGAGCATCAACTCCCACTGGATTATTACAGTGAAACACTCGTCTCTGTTTTCTCCACCTTCTGCACGCCTACTGGTTCTCTTCTCACTCTCTGCTCCCAGCCATTCAGCACAGAGCAAGTGAGAGAGAGAGAGAGAGAGAGAGAGAGGTTCAGAGTTAAAGATGGATAAATCACAGCAGTTCATTGGGAAAGATGCTGTGAAAGATACCGTATCTGATGCAGAGAAATTTGGAAAGAAAGAGAATAACAAACACACAGATAGTAATATTCACATTGAACTTGCCACAAGGATCCTCCCTCAGACGCCTTAAAACCTGGCTGCAGAATTCGCAGTATTCAAAGTATTCTTGATGCACAATGCTGCTAATTTTGAAAAAGTCTATGGGCATGCACTCGGTCGAGTTCTGGACCTGCCTCACCTTTTTTGGTCGTGGAGATGACGGGTTCTTCCACTGTAAACTGACTGTTGCTTTGGACAAACTTGGCAGCAACACGGTGCATGTTCTAGCCTCTCCTTTGCTCAGATCCTATTTGGCCGATTGTTATCAGTATGTAGACTTAAATGGTGATTATTCTGCATGTTCTCTAGCGGAGTTTGGCGTTCCGCAGGGTTCAGTTTTAGGCCCACTGCTTTTTTCCCTTTACATGCTTCCTCTGAGCAACATAATCCGTAAGCATGGTATTAGTTTTTTTATGCTGACGACACACAGCTATATGTCTCAGCAAAACCTGATGAGAAAAACCAGCTTACTAAAGTTGAGCAATGGTTGCAAGACATAAGAAATTGGATGCTAATTAACTTCCTTCTGCTTAATCTGACAGAAGACAGAAGTTCTAGTCATAGGACCACATACAGCTAGGAGTAAAATTTTAGATCACACCGTAACTTTAGATGGCCTTTCTGTTCCATCAAGTGCAGCAGTCAAACACCTCGGTTCCAGCCTTTCATTTGAAGCTCATGTAGATAATATCACCAGGATAGCATTCTTTCACCTCAGAAATATTGCCAAGATAAGAAATATATTGTCGCTAAACGATGCAGAAAAACTAGTTCATGCTTTTATCACCTCTAGGTTGGAATATTGTAATGCCTTACTGTCTGGTTGTTCAGCTAGGTGCATAAACAAGCTTCAGCTAGTCCAGAATGCAGCAGCGAGAGTCCTCACTAGAACCAGAAGATATGAGCACATCACCACTATCTTATCTTCACTTCATTGGCTCCCTGTGAAATTTCGCATTGATTTTAAAATACTACTTTTGACATATAAAGCATTAAATGGTCTCGAGTATCTGAGCGAACTGCTAGTGTCTTACGATCTGCCACGCCTACTTCGGTCAAAGGATGCAGGCTGCTTGTCAGTCCCGCGTATTATGAAAATTACAGCTGGGGGCGGAGCTTTTTCTTACAAAGCCCCAAAATTATGGAATAGTCTTCCATATAGTGTTCGGGACTCAGACACAGTCTCAGTGTTTAAGTCTAGGCTAAAAACCCATTTATTTAGCCAAGCATTTTTATAAATAGATTTGTCTTAGGTAAAGGAGCAGATCTGGGGGACTCATGGACGTAGAGTATTATGGTGAACTGGTATGTTTAGATGCTGTCTTCCTCACTCTCATTTGATCACTCATTTGAGGTTTGTTTACTGTGAGGTGATTGTTTGCTTTACATCTCAGTTCCCCCTCATGTTTGTGTTTCCTTCTGGCTCTCCCTTTTAGTTATGATGTCATAGTTAGTCCTGCCGGAGTCCCTGCTTGCACTCTACAGTAAATATACATTCACATTATACATTGTGACTGTGACCATACCTAACTGCCATCTCTCCTCTTCTTCTCTTCCTCCCCCTCTTTCTCTTTCCTCTCTCCCCCTGTCTCCCCCTTTCACTCTTTCTCTCTCTCTGTCGAGCTACACATGTCATTCCTAAGCTGCTAGTGATCCAGACTCCCTCTGCCCTCCGGACCTGTCTGATCCATCCTGGTGCCCCGCTTCTGGTTGGAGATCTCGTCACATGGATGCCCCGTGTGTCTTTGGGATGTGTCTGGGGATGACTCTCTCTACCTAGAAGACGGTTCTGGCCTCAACTTCCTACAAGTCTAACTGAGTCTCCAATAACTACCTGGACTCCATATTAACATCAATTAACATCAACTATTATAGCTGAACTGCCTGCCACCTAACACACTGTATAAATGCAGATAATTTCCTGCTATCTGTTTCACCCAGATGAGGATGGGTTCCCTGTTGAGTCCGGTTCCTCTCAAGATTTCTTCCTATTACCATCTCAGGGAGTTTCTCCTTGCCACTGTCGCCCGCGGCTTGTTCACCAGGGACTATCTGAACATTTAATTCATACACATTCACATTCCATACAAACTTAAATAATTCATTTGATTGTGTGGAAGCTGCTTTGAGACAATGACAACTGTTAAAAGCGGCTATACAAATAAAATTGAATTGAATTGAATTAATCACATCTGAGGATCAGTAGGACATGCAGACAATGGCATCGATCATCATGCACAAGGTAGCGAATGGTTTTGACAATTTAGGGGGTTGAGCTTGTTGAAGGACTTGCTGATCTCTCATCATCTTCTTCCGCTCTTGAAGTACCTCAAACGACTTGTTACAGGATCACCGTGAACTTGCTGAATAATATCAAATGTCGCTGTAACTGAAACAGATTTACACCTGTCACACAGCTCCCGAAGTAAACAGGTCTTTTTTGGCACACTGACTTATGAAGGTTGGTGCTCTCTGTGACTGTGCGTGCAGCCTCGTGCTGCCATCTGTTGGCATGTTACAAAACTAGTCTCAAAAATTTTTGATACCACCTTGTATGACCAGATGACCAGAATAGAACAAAGAACAGAAATCTGTGTGAGAGCCAGCAATGCTTTTCTAATCTTTATTAGCTACAGTACAGTTCATCATCAATGAACGAATGCAATGAAAACTCAATATCAATTAAATAAACAAATTCATTGATTTCTCAATGATAAGTAAGCAAATACATATTTTGTGAAGATTATGTTCACTTTTCTAAGTAAAATGTATACAATTTTATTTCTATAGTGCTTATAAGGGATGTATCAATGTATCAAAGCTCCTCTACATTCCCTACTACTGTATATTTATATAAAAATATTGACAGTGTTTTATTAAATTTACATCACAATTGAAGGAGTTTGCAAGGTATGTACAACTCATTCTATTTTGTTAAAAACTATAAAGTTACAGTTTAATTTCCTCGACCAGCATTTCAATAAAATAAAAAAAAGAAACGAAACAGCGCCATCTAGTGCTCGACGCTCCACATAGAGGCAATGCTGAATTCTCTTCTCGCGAGATTTCGAGCTCGCGTTGCCATGACGCCGTGTTGTTGTATGCCGACTCTAGGCTACTCGGCTATCCAGCATCTTTATACACAGTGCGTTATAAAGACATTTAGCTAATTAAAACAACATCATGGTAAGTATTAATGCACTTTGAACAAATTAAAGCCTAAAAAGCATTAAATGCTTTGTTTTTCTATAACTAACGGGTTAGATTTCAATAACCAGCTAATAAATTAGCTACTTCTAGTTAGCGAAACAGTATTAAACTCGAGTCTTTTGTTTTCACAAGTATGTGCAAAGGTTGTCTATGGAGTGAAGGTTAATGTAATATAACTTATTAATGTTTTAGCCTCCGAAAAGGAAAGGCACAAAGTCTCCGAAGGTAAAGCGCGGGACTGTGGTTGATGGACTTTCCACAGAGGACATGTCCAAGGAGCAGGTAAAGTTTAATAAACGTGCAGATGTTTTCATGGATGTAAAGATGGGTGGATGTAGAGTATGGATGGCTGGGTGGATAGATGGAACTGTCGATAGCTGGTTGGATGGATGGATGGATAGCTAGATGGAGGTAAGGGTGGTTAGCTAGATGGATGGATGGATAGCTGGATGGATGGATGGATGGACGGAAGGGTGGATAGCTGGATGGAAGGGTGGATAGCTGGATGGATGGATGGAAGGGTGGATAGCTGGATGGATGGATGGAAGGGTGGATAGCTGGAAGGGTGGATAGCTGGATGGATGGAAAGGTGGATAGCTGGATGGAAGGGTGGATAGCTGGATGGATGGGTGGATGGAAGGGTGGATAGCTGGATGGATGGATGGAAGGGTGGATAGCTGGATGGATGGATGGATGGATGGATGGAAGGGTGGATAGCTGGATGGATGGATGGATGGAAGGGTGGATAGCTGGATGGATGGATGGAAGGGTGGATAGCTGGATGGATGGATGGAAGGGTGGATAGCTGGATGGATGGATGGATGGATAGCTGGATGGATGGATAGGTAGATGGATGTAAGGGTGGTTAGCTAGATGGATGGATGGATAGCTGGATGGATGGGTGGATAGCTGGATGGATGGATGGAAGGGTGGATAGCTGGATGGATGGATGGAAGGGTGGATAGCTGGATGGATGGATGGAAGGGTGGATAGCTGGATGGATGGATGGAAGGGTGGGTAGATGGATGGAAGGGTGGATAGCTGGAAGGGTGGATAGTTGGATGGATGGAAGGGTGGATAGCTGGATGGAAGGGTGGATAGCTGGATGGATGGATGGATGGATGGATGGATGGAAGGGTGGATAGCTGGATGGATGGAACGCTGGAAGGGTGGATAGTTGGATGGATGGAAGGGTGGATAGCTGGATGGATGGATGGATGGATGGAAGGGTGGATAGCTGGATGGATAGCTGGATGGATGGATGGAAGGGTGGATGGATGGAAGGGTGGATAGCTGGATGGATGGATGGAAGGGTGGATAGCTGGATGGATGGATGGAAGGGTGGATAGCTGGATGGATGGATGGAAGGGTGGATAGCTGGAGGGTGGATAGCTGGATGGAAGGGTGGATAGCTGGATGGATGGAAGGGTGGATAGCTGGATGGATGGATGGATGGAAGGGTGGATAGCTGGATGGAAGGGGGGATAGCTGGATGGTTAGCTGGATAGAAGGGTGGATGGATAGCTGGACGGATGGATGGATGGACGGATGGCTGGATAAACACATTTTTTTTAGTAATGGATTTCCTGGACTATGGAGTGAAGTATTTCACTGCTATTGTTGATTCTTTATAAGCTGGAAGAACACATCATCCGGCTGCGTGAGGAGCTGGACCGGGAGAGAGAAGAGCGTAATTACTTTCAGCTCGAAAGAGATAAAATACACACTTTCTGGGAGATCACCAAACGACAACTGGAGGAGAAAAAAGCTGATTTAAGGAACAGAGACAGAGAAATGGAAGAAGCTGAGGAGAGCCATCAAACTGAAATCAGGGTATACTTAATAATTAATTGTGGTATTCAGTTCCTCAGAAGTTATGTTAAAGGACGTGTCTAACAGGATGCATTTTGTCATTAGGTGTACAAGCAGAAGGTGAAACACCTGTTGTATGAACAGCAAAATAGCATTACCGAGCTGAAGACAGAGGGAGTGGTTGCCACCAAACTCCTGGAGAAGGAGCAGGCACAGGTGGAAAGTGAGCTGCAGCGAGCCAAGCGCAACCTAAAAGTAGATCTGAAAGAACAGGAACTTTCAACCGAGAACTACGACAAGAACCTAAAACTGGTGAGTGCAAGCTGAGATTTGCTCTCTGATACATGGTGGTTAAACAATAACACGATGAAAATAGTTGTGGTCAGAATGGTTTTAAAAATGTTCAGGTTAACCTGCTTTATCCAATCCAAAACCAGTGTGTGTGAGGTTATTGTTTTGTTGGAAGAGTCCATTTTGTCCAGGTTTTAATCTGATGATTTGAGGTTCTGTGAAATCATTCTGAAGTAGTCTTCCTCCTCCTTCATTATTAGATCCACTTTGTGCAGTGCACCAGTTCCACTAGCACCAAAGCATGATGCTACCACCACCATGTTTAACACTCGGTACAATGTCTTTGGAGTTGAATACGTCACTGGCAACCTTCATACCACTGGTCAAAACTTTCCAGAAGGATTTTTTTCTTTCTTTCGCTGAGACTAAAGATGTGGATTTTAGACATTTTTCTTGGACAGCAGCCTTTGGGTTCATAGTAATATAAAACTCTTGACTGTAGACAGTGACCCTAGTGTTCCAGCAGCTTCGAGTTCATGCCAGGCCTGTGCCTTGTTGGTTCCTGAGTTATATTTGATCATGTGAACAGATTTCCTCTCAGCTGAGTGGGACAGTTTGGAGTCTTCTTCCAATTCTTGGAAAAGTGACTTCATCTTCCAATAAAGTACTTGTATGCGATTATTAAATATTGCCATGAAATTCTTTTTCATGATGAGTGTATGACCACAACTGTACAAATACAAACCGGATTCCAAAAAAGTTGGGACACTAAACAAATTGTGAATAAAAACTGAATGCAATGATGTGGAGATGGCAAATGTCAATATTTTATTCAGAATAGAACATAAATCATGGAACAAAAGTTTAAACTGAGAAAATGTATCATTTTAAGGGGAAAATATGGTGAATCAAAATGTCATGGTGTCAACAAATCCCAAAAAAGTTGGGACAAGGCCATTTTCACCACTGTGTGGCATCTCCCCTTCTTCTTACAACACTCAACAGACATCTGGGGACCGAGGAGACCAGTTTCTCAAGTTTAGAAATAGGAATGCTCTCCCATTCTTCTCCCATTCTTTGTCGCACCTTCCTCTTTATGATGCGCCAAATGTTCTCTATAGGGGAAAGATCTGGACTGCAGACTGGCCATTTCAGTACCCGGATCCTTCTCCTACGCAGACATGATGCTGTGATTGATGCAGAATGTGGTCTGGCATTATCTTGTTGAAAAATGCAGGGTCTTCCCTGAAAGAGATGACTAGATGTTGTTCTAGAACCTGAATATATTTTTCTGCATTGATGGTGCCTTTCCAGACATGCAAGCTGCCCATGCCACACGCACTCATGCAACCCCATACCATCAGAGATGCAGGCTTCTGAACTGAGCGTTGATAACAACTTGGGTTGTCCTTGTCCTCTTTGGTCCGGATGACATGGCGTCCCACATTTCCAACAAGAACTTCGAATCGTGACTCGTCTGACCACAGAACAGTCTTCCATTTTGCCACACTCCATTTTAAATGATCCCTGGCCCAATGAAAACGCCTGTGCTTGTGGATCTTGCTTAGAAATGGCTTCTTCTTTGCACTGTAGAGTTTCAGCTGGCGACGGCGGATGGCACGGTGGATTGTGTTCACTGACGATGGTTTCTGGAAGGATTCCTGAGCCCATTCTGTGATTTCCTTTACAGTAGCATTCCTGTTTGTGGTGCAGTGTCGTTTAAGGGCCCGGAGATCACGGGCATCCAGTATGGTTTTACGCCCTTGACCCTTACGCACAGAGATTGTTCCAGATTCTCTGAATCTTCGGATGATATTATGCACAGTTGATGATGATAACTTCAAAGTCTTTGGGTAACACCTTTCTGATATTGCTCCACTATCTTTCTGCGCAACATTGTGGGAATTGGTGATCCTCTACCCATCTTGGCTTCTGAGAGACACTGCCACTCTGAGAAGCTCTTTTTATACCCAATCATGTTGCCAATTAACCTAATTACTGTTAATTGGTCTTCCAGCTCTTCGTTATGCTCAAATTTACTTTTTCCAGCCTCTTATTGCTACTTGTCCCAACTTTTTTGGGATTTGTTGACACCGTGAAATTTGGAATCAACATATTTTTCCTTTAAAATGATACATTTTCTCGGATTAAACTTTTGATCTGTCATCTATGTTCTATTCTGAGTAAAATATTGACATTTGCCATCTCCACATCATTGCATTCAGTTTTTATTCACAATTTGTTTAGTGTCCCAACTTTTTTGGAATCCGGTTTGTACATCCATTACTGCCATTGCAAAGAACTAACTATTACAACATGAAAAAGGAATAAAAACAGCTGTTATAAATCTTAGCACCTAGTCCTAAATGCATAGGAAGTTAATTAATAGCATAGATTATTTGTTAAATGAAAAGCTTTAGATGTATGGCTCTTCAAGTCCAGCTTCTGCTTCTACCTGAGTGGAGTTGAACCATAAGTCCAAGAGGTGGTGTGATCCAGCTTATTGCGTTAATATAAAGATAAACCACATGTCTGTCAGATTATTCATTATGACTGTCGTGTTAACAGGCACTCGTTTGTTTCCACAGAGTCACGATAAGGAGATCACCAAACTGAGAAGTGAATTTGAGGACAAAGTTCGAGGTACTGTATAAAACTGTATTGATTGATTGTTTTTGACAGTAACTGTACAGTGAATACTAGAGCACAACTCAACCTGCTGATGTTTATCTACAGAAATCGAGGCTACTTATGAGAAGAAGATGCAGAAACAGCGAGAGGAGCAAGACCTCAGGCGCAAGACTGAAATCCACGAGATTGAGCAAAGGAAGAGCTTCCACGTTAACACGCTGATAAAGAACCATGAGAAAGCGTTCAGTGACATTAAGAACTATTACAGTGACATCACTCTTGGGAGCTTCAACCAAATCAACTCGCTTAAGGTAGGCTGAGGAGACTCATCATCTCCTGCTGGTTAGAATTACATCAGATGTTGTATGCCTAGAAGCTATCCAGAATTGCTGTTTTTTGTAAAAATACTACGAGTGAGTTTAATTAAAAAACATTTTTTTGTATTGTTGACCACAAATAGGTTTTTGCATTATCTCCATTTTGTTAGCACAACTGCAGAAAAAGTTCCTTCTGGCTCTTATAGAAAGGTGTCGGATCTACAATAACAGTGCATCACAGCTTGCTGCATATACAGTAGGGCTGAGAAGACCAGAGTTCAAGTGCTGACTTATTTTCACTGCAGAAAGCACTTACAGTACAATGGTCACAGGATCATCAGAACAATGAAAGAAGATGGAGGTGGCACCAGGATGAACTATGGGATGAAGGCAAAAGTGGGCAGATGAAGTATGATGCTCTGGTCAATGTTCTTCTGGGAGACCTTGACCACTGACCTAAACATACCACGCTCACCACGAATTCCCCAGATCTGAGTGCGGTCAAGCAGGATCTGCCAGATACAGTACCACAGCACAACTTCAGAGGTCTTTTCGAGTCCATGCCTCTGGAGGTTCAAGTGGTTTCGACAGCACATATTAGTCCAGTGGTTTTAATATTACACTGTAACTGATCTCAGTGTCATCTCCAGCTTATTCTGTCTCCTGCATAGCTTTATAACCGTTTGTTCTTTTTTCTGGGTGTGTATGTGCAGGAGCAAGTAGTTGAAATGAAGAAGAAGGAGGAGAGGATTGAGAAGGAAATGGCCGAGATCCGGCAGGAGAACAAGCGTTTGACTGAGCCACTGCAGAAAGCCACGCAGGAAGTGTCGGAGCTGCAGAAACAGCTCGCCAACTACCAGAAGGACAAAGCCTTACTGGCGGTACGTCTCTTTTTTTTTTTTGTGTTAAAGTTACATCATCACTTTCACGGTTTAATTATCCTTCTATTATGCAAGATGTTTCTATTTATTAAAACCTATATATTATATTCTGTAACTCCTGTTAATAGTTACATGGAACATCAGCACAACAACTCCATGTATTAGAATAGTGTGTGGATGTGTACTAAATAGACCACTGTTTCAGCAATATCGTTTCATTCCTCTGTCAGGGAGTTAAGGCGCGTCTCAAAGTGTCAGATAAAGAGCTGAAAGACCTGAAATGGGAGCATGAAGTGCTGGAGCAGAGATTCAGTAAGGTGAGAAAGTAAGCACCAAGTCATAAAAAGGCAAAAAAAAAAAACCTTTGGCTAAAAACCTCCTCGCTCGCTCTTTTCTTGGTTTTCAGGTGCAGCAGGAGCGTGATGACCTGTACCAGAGATTCACCAAGGCTATCCTTGAGGTACAGCAGAAAAGCGGTTTTAAGAACCTTCTTCTGGAGAGGAAACTGGGTGCCCTCACCGACACCCTGGAGAAGAAGGAGGCACAACTTAACGAGGTCCTCGCTGCCTCCAATTTAGAGCCCAGTGCCCTAAACGTGGTCACTCGCAAGCTGGAGGTACTGCAGATTATTAAACCTTGGGTTGTCCTGTGCAGATTTGATAAAAATTACATATTAATGTTAATTCTATAGTATATTTTAATGCTGGTCGACTGGAATAAAAAGTGCTTGGCTTCCAAAGTTACAATTACAGCAAATCATTTAGAAATCACAAATCAAGCTGCCTGTCTGTCATTAACATGTGTATCAGCTGCTTTTAGTGTTTCTAAAGTGTGTCTAAAAAACCCCATCAAATTCTTATCATGTGCTAATAATCCATTGTAAGCCTCATATCTAATCTGAATATCTGCACCTTGTAATTCTGACAAAATCTTGAGTTAGAGTTAAACCTTTTTGTTATTTGGTTTCTGATTATTTTTTTATTTTATGTATAGGAAGTTCTGGATTCGAAAAACATTGCGATTAAAGACCTGCAGTATGAACTAGCTCGTACGTGTAAGGTAGGTTCATCAACATCCCTAAGGCTTGATATTACTTTATTTTTAAAAAATTTTACGAAGTCCTTCACTGATGTCCTTGCTGGTGAAATCCTAAAGTTTCCTCTGCCATGATAAATCTGCGATGCACTTTCTCCTCTTGCCTGTTGCATCTTCTTGAACGTCTGGTGTTTTGTCACGGGGACACCATGACAATATTTAACCTTCCAATATTTAAAGACTTTCAGCCATTTCAGCAAATTTCACAATTGTGATCACTTTTAGCTCCCTAATTAATTATGATAAATACACAGTTCCATGTTAGATTTACAAAGTAAAGCATGGTCCACATACTACAAGAGGGACAATGTGACTCAAAACTATTCACATATTGTGTCTGTTTGCAGCATGGACCAAAAATCTGCATTCTATTCAACGTTAAGTCCAATTAATTTATTGTAAATGAGTCAGGAAATAGCTAGCACCGTGGCCTCGCACCTCCAAGTTGCGGGTTCAATTCCCACTATATGGTCTGTGTGTGGAGTTTGCATGTTCTCCTCATGGGTGGTTGGTTTCCTCCGGGTACTCCAGTTTCCTCCCACAATCCAAAGACATGCAGGCTAGGCTATTTGGCGTTACCAGATTGGCCATAGTGTGTGCGTGTGTGTGTGCTTGTGTGCCCTGTGATGGATTGACACCCCGTCCCGGATGTACCCTGCCATGTGGAAAGCATTCCTTGGGATAGGCTCCAGGCCCCCACGACCCTGAACAGGATATGAGGTATATAGAATGAGTGAGTGAATGAGTTAGGAAAGTACTGTATACTCAGAACCCAGGAATGTTTTTTTTCTGGATCCAAGGACCTTTAGGTGCAATCCCACTAGAGAAAACATTTTCTTAAAAATGAAAAAGAAATAAATGTATGAGATTGTATTTTTTTATTTGCTGTGGTTGTGTTTTACCTGAAAATGTAAATATAATCTTTATTTAAAAATAATTTAAGGTATGGTATTGAACCCTTGTGGAGATTTTGCTTATAAATGTGAAAAAACCCTAGTCGCAGGAAAATCTCTATAAACACCTTCATCTTAATAGCATGTTTTCTTCCTCCAGGCGCATAACGACCTGCTGAGGACGTTTGAAGCTAAACTCAAGGCTTTTGGCATTCCGGTGGATGAACTGGGCTTTAAACCCCTCGAGAGCAGTTTACTGAAGCAGACATTAGGTCAGGGACCAGCCGGCCTGGTGTCTGCCCCTCTCTAGCATTGTTGCCTTAAACATGTCCTTTCACATCAGACATATAATATCCTGAGACTCATAATCATGCTACAACAACAAAAGTGCTGATGTTTCTCTCTCACTTTCTCTTTTATGAAATAATTTTAAATCTGTCCTAATAAATATTTTGAAAAAAAATTACTGTCCTACCACTCATTTACCACTTTATTAGGAACACCACACAAACGAACACATGTAGTCAGTACGAGGGTACTGGAGCAGGATATTAAGGTATTTTAGACATCAAATCTGTTTTATCTAAAATCTCTGCTAAAACACAAACGCATTATTGTAATGGATGTATACAATATAATATCCAGCATATTGTTATATTTAGGTGTGGCCACTGGTCATGTATTTAGCTTGTATTGGGTGCCACCTGGTGGAAACTATCGCAACATTTAGTTATACAACTTCCAATTTTAACTTATTTTTCTGCACTTCATTTTATCTCCAACTTAATCTTGGACTTTATTTAAATATAATCTGAAGAAGGATATTAATCAACAACACAGTGATGTAATGAATGCAGTGTATTGTAAAGTGGAGTTACTCTTATGACTCAAGAGTTAATTATTTTCCAAGAACATCACATCCTAAATTATTCAGTCACCACAGCATTTATTTCAAAGATGAATATTAGAAATATTAGAATTTTTAAATTTATAATATTAATTTTCTTCAAGAAAATTTTAATATATTAAATATATATATATATATTTGTATCCATTATACTTTTTAATGACTTATAATTACATCGAATGCTCTGTCCATGGACATGTTAATAGGCATATACAGTATGAAGAGCTAATTGATTTTGTGAAACAAAGCAACATTATACAGTTTATTTGGATGTAAAAATGACAGCATTATTATTATTATTATTATTGTTGTTGTTGTTGTTATCTGGCTTTTTGTATCTTTAATCAATCATATGCAATTTTAACCATAAATTTGTAAAGTAATTTACTGCGCAATTTTTTTTACGTTTATAAAAAATATATATATATAGTTTCCGCTTATTATTAAGAATCACTCTTTCAGAAATCACTTTTAGATTTTTACCTCATTTATAGTAAGTCTGCATTGAACAGACAGTCACGTTACCAGTACACGTCTGTGGATCTACACGTGTACGACTGTCTAAAGTCAGGTCTCTCCCAGCGCTCGATTGCTTTTCCAAACTAATAAGAGATGAAATGAGATTAAAGGTTCCCTTCAGAGTGAACGTCCTCCGTTTCCCGCGCTTCTGTAACGTCACGGAGCTTTCGCTTTTATTGCGTCACGATCAAAGCACTTGATTAAACGGAGCAGAGAGCTTTAAACCACACGGAATCTTTAGATCCTGTCATTTGTTTTTCTTCGGATATTTTGCGAAAATTAAAAAAGCATAATGGTAAGTACAGATGCACTTTAAACAAATGTATCATTTAACTTTTTATCATTAAAAATTATTCATAGATGTTTTTTATGTTTACTGTTTAAATTTAGAAGTTAAGTCTAAGTATACACCTTATTAATGTTTCAGGGTCCGAAAATTTTTTATTAATGTTTACGAAATGTTATTTATTGTGTATTATTAATGTTTTATGAATGTTATTAATGTGTACGAAAATTTTTTTTATTAATGTTTCAGGGTCCGAAAAAGAAATCAGCCCAGAAAAAGAGTTCTGGGAAGAAATCTGGTAAGAAGGGCAAGTCTGATTCTGGACTTCCCAATGAGGAGATGACGAAGGAGCAGGTAAAGTTTCATTAATGTGTAGATTAATGTGTCTTATACTTATTAAATCATATTTGTATATACAATGCCTGGCCAAAAAAAAAGGCACCCTTTAAGGAGAATCAAAATATCATGCAGCAACAAGCAAAGAAAACAACTAAGGAGATTTGAAATGACTGGACATGGAGTAAGAACCTTTCAACATTTACATTTAGGCATTTGGCAGATGCTCTTATCCAGAGCGACTTACATTTTTTTTTATCTTATCACACATCTGAGCAGTTGAGGGTTAAAGGGCCCAACAGTGGCAACTTGGTGGTTGTGGGGTTTGAACCTGGGATCTTCCGAACCGTAGTCCAATGCCTTAACCACTGAGCTACCCCTGACCCTGTTTGATTATCAACACATAATCAAAACTCGAGAGGAGCTAAATCATCAACTCTGTTGAAGAAATGTAGTCTGGGAAAAAATGATGAACAGAGATCACTTAAACACTTGATGTTGTATGGTAAAAACTGAGCTATTTTTAAAAGTGAAAATAAGACACACACACACACACAGACATACACAATCTGCTGAGAACCATCAGGATTGGGACTGAACCACTGTGTCCATAACAAAACCACTGGTTGGTGAGAGTCATCAGAAAAAATGCTTCAGTTTGCTAGGGAGCATAAAGATTGAATTTTGGAGCGGTGGAAAAAGGTCATGTGATCTGATGAGTCTAGATTGACTCTATTCCAGAGTGCACCCATCATGCATAGTGTCCACTGTACAAGCCTCTGGAGGCAGCACTATGATCTGGAGTTGCTCAGGTCTAGACTCAGAAACATTATGTGGAAATAAAATGAAGTCAGCTGACGACCTGAAGCATAAACACCAATCAGCCCTAACATTATGAACACTTGCCTTATCTTGATTAGGGCCCCCTTTTTGCCACCATACTGTAACAGTGATGCACTGTGAATTCTGACATTTTTCTATTGTAACCAGCAGTAACCTTTTACTAAGTTTGATCTACATTAGCACTTCTATTGGATCAGACTACGTGACCCAGCATTAACTCCCCATGTGGATCAGTGAGCCTTGGCCACCCATAACCTTCCCTGGAAAGCATAAGGAGTTTAGCCACTGTGATATGGGTGATATTGTAATGGCAAGACAACCGGGTCAGAGCAACTTCAAAACTGCTGCTCTTATGGGATGTTCCCAGGCTACGTACAATGGTCAGGACCTACCGAATGTGGCCCAAGAAAGAAATAATAGTAATCCTGAGGCAGGGTAATGGGCGGCCAAGGTATATTGATGTGCCTGGGGAGTGAAAGCTGGCCTGTGCATTCCGATCCAATAGAAGAGCTATTGTAGTTCAAATTGTTCAAGTTCAAACCTGAAAAGGTTAATGCTGGTTCCGTTAATTGGCACTATGGTAGAAATAGGCCTACTAGTAAAGAAAATCAGCAGTCTTCACACCTTTTGCAATAAGACATTTTGTTTCGACACAAGTAAATTCTTGTTTTATAGACTTATGAACGATTCACTAAAACAATGGGACAAGTTTGCCTTTTAACACTATTGTGCTGTAATTCACCACTTGTGTTGATTGTCCATTATCCATCAGCTGGAAGAAAAGATAAAACAGATGCATGCTCAGATGGAACAGGAGGTCAAGGATCGCAATTACTTCCAGCTGGAAAACGACAAGATCAAAAGCTTCTGCGAGATGACCAAACAGCAGCTAGAGGAGAAGAAAACAGATCTGAGAAATAGAGACAAGGACCTGGAAGCTGCTGCTGAGAGGCATCAAGCTGAAACCTTGGTATCAGTAATTCTTCATTTACTCAGGAGACGTGTCCGAGGAAATGTCTTCTTATACACTTAGTTTTTTTGTTTGTGTGTGTCTTTAGATGTACGATCAGAAGTTGAGACACCTGCTGCAGGAAAAGCAAACTGCAATTGGCGAGCTGAAGACAGAGAGAGTGTTGATCACCAAGGTGATGGATGAAGAACATACAGAGGTGGAAAGAAAGCTGCAGAGAGACAGACTCAAACTAAAAGCAAATATAAATGAACAGGAGCTCTCCTACCAGAACCTAATCAAGAACATAAAGCTGGTGAGTGAAAGCTGAGGATGTTTATATGTGTGAAATCTGTTTTTCAGAATTTAGATGTAGATAACTGCTGTTAAAATTCATAGATTCATAGATATAGATAACTGTTAAAATTCCTAGATTAATCATATGTGTTGATGTGTTAACCTTGACAGCCCCAATTTTTAAACATCTACTTTCTCTAAACTAAATCAGAATTTACTAGAAAATTACTAAATTATAAAATATTATAAAATTATAACAAATATAGAGAAGCATGGCCCTTCATTCCTTTTTTCTTTCTTTCTACAAGTTCGTAAATATGATCCAGTTATCTGTACTGCACTGCCAGATCCTTCACTTCACCATCGTGTTAATAGGCTCTGGTTTGTTTCCACAGAACCACAATAAGGAGATCACCAAGCTGAGAACGACATTTGAGGACAAGGTTCGAGGTACTCTATTAATAGTGTGCTTTAACTTGACTGTCTGTACATGGAGCACTTGAGCACAACTCACCCTTCTGATGTTTATCTACAGAAATCGAAGCTACTTATGAGAAGAAGATGCAAATACAGCGAGAGGAGCAAGACCTCAGGCGCAAGATTGAACTCCATGAGACTGAGCAAAAGAAGAACTTTCACATTAGCATGCTGATAAAGAACCACGAGAAGGATTTCAGCGATTTTAAGAGCTATTACAGTGAGATCACTCTCGGGAGCTTCAACCAAATCAACTTGCTTAAGGTACACTGAGAGTTAAACACACGCTTTAAAAAAAAAAAAAAATTATTTTATGAAACTCCTCACCTTTTTGGATATGAGTATGAGCTCTGTGCAGGTCATTATAGCGCTCTTTCTGCTATGGCTGTGTATGTACAGGACCAAAGAGCTGAAATGAAGATGAAGGAAGATGCGGCAGACAAAGAGATGGCCACGGTCCTGAAGGAGAACCAGCATTTGATTGAGACGCTGCAGGAAGTCACGCAGGAAGTGGCAGATCTGCAGAAAGAGCTCACTGACTTCCACAAGGACAAAGCGTTACTCGAGGTAAGGTTTTTTTTATTTTTGCGTTGAAGTTGCATCATCGCTTTGGTGGTAAAATGATCTTTCCATTATTGCAGATTGTATTTGCATTTAATAAGTGTATGACGTGAGGAATAACACTGTTGGCGGCGTACTGTTAGAGCAGAATAATGAATGTCAGGATGAAATGCTGAAGTCGAGTTACTGTCACCACCATGAAGACATGAAGATGATAGTTTTCCAATAACAGCATGTCCTGAACGGTTTTATTCCTTTTAGGCTACAACAACTTGCAGATATTCTTTTCCATTTATCAAAGATCTACATTTTCTACTCTTTAAATTCCTGTTAACAGTTACATGTAATATTGTGGACCATAAAGTACCACAAGTTAGCGTATTAAACCAAGTGCATTAATATAAACAGGTTACTTTCAGTGGGTGCTGCTATCAGCTGCAGTACAAAAAAATTAACCAACTTCTGGACCAATCAGAATTGAGAATTAAACAGCGCTGTGGTCTAAAAGTCATTGAGATAATGCGATATGTTGTGTGTGTGTGAGTATTAAACAGACCATCATTTTAAGGTGATTGTGTTTCTTTCCTTTATCAGGAAAAGAAAGCAGATCTGAAAGCGAGAGATGCAGAGCTGAAGGATCAGAAACTGGAGAATGAAGTTATGAAGCAGAGAATCATTATGGTAAGAGAAAAAACACCAAGTTATTTAAAGCTTTACTCTGTTTAAAATCTCCACTCTCTCATTTCTTGGTTGCCAGATGAAGCAGAAGCACGATGACCTGCAACAGAAGTTCAGCAAGGCCATCCAGGAGGTGCACCAGAAGAACAGCTTTAAGAAACTTCTTCTGGAGAGGAAATTGACCACTCTGACAGACACCGTGGAAAAGAAAGGGGCACAGAGTGATGCCTCCCTGAAATGGAAATGGTAATTTTCACAAGGGCTCAGTGGCAACTTGGCGGTGCTGGGGCTCAAACCTCCGACCTTCTGATCAGGACCTCAGTAACCTACACCCTGAACCATTGGAGCCACTACTGCCTGATATTGCTGATTACTGAACCAGTTCTCCGATGAAGGAAACACAACCTTGAGTTACGGGTACTGTGTGTGCCAATTTGTAAAAAGACTGTAATTAAAGGTTTTGATGGTTTGATTACCGAAGGAAATCTCTGTCTATACTCACGCAGGACAAAGTGACCTACAATTATTTATTTACTGTGCCTGTGATTGCAATGTGGTGTTTCCGATCTGGCAATAAGCAGCATTTTATGTCAGGTTATTTTGCTGTTTATGTATTGTAAATAAGTTAGGAAACTATATTAGGAAGCCTGGAGCTTCCTTTTCTGGATTCCAGGACTAAGTGCATTTCTACTAGATGAAAGTTTCTCAAAACCCACAAAGTTTAGGCACAGTGTCAGAAAGAAAGGTACCATATAGATGATGAGTGAGTGAGTGAAAAGTCTTTCCTGTTATTCCTGATATGATCAATTCTTTCCCTTTGTATGCTATTTGATACATGTATTCTGCCCTCTTGTGGATAATCATTGTATTGCATGCATTGGCTTGCTTTAAACAGCTGCATCCAACTCGTGTTCAACATTTTGGAAGAGAAATCTTAAAGTTTATTTATTTATTTATTTTTGGTTATGGAAGAAATTTAATTTATATTAGTACTAATATTTTTTATATGAATCTTTGCTGTATTAAAGCAACTTATAACTACTCATAGCTAAGTTTCATGCTTTATTTCTATAGATGAGACCATGTGGTTGGATGCTTGGGTTGGGACTAGGGAGGAAGTTAAGGTGGGCTGTCATGTTGGAATCCAGGGACATTCTCTTTTGTACCCTTTTCCAGTAGCTAGGGTGGATAGCGCACATTTTGATGCCTCCATCATTTATTTACTGGTGGTGCACTTCTGCATTTCATTCCTCCAGTCTAGAGGCAAATGCAGAAAAGTTGGTCCATACGTTTGTCGCCTCCAGGCTGGATTTCTGCATTGCACTCCTCATTGGGCCTCCAAAAGCGGCAGTATATTCAAAAGTGTGCTGCTAGGATCCTGATGCGAGCACGTAAACATGACCATATTACACCTTCATTGGCTCCCTGTTTCAGTCAGAATTGAATACAAGCTTGCCATTCTTACCCACCAGTGCATCTATGGCGATACCCCTCCCTATCTCAAAGAACTTATTACTTCACATAGATCTACACACAACCTATACGCTCTGTCTCAGTATATCTTCTGAATCCTCCGAAGACAAAGCTTCATACTATGGGAAGTCTGGCTTTATGCTCAGCGGCACCTAAACTATGGAATGCTCTTCCAGGGTATCTGAGGACGCCACAGACTGTTGATGATTTTAAGTCTGGTCTTAAAACTTCTATTTTTATCAGAGCTTTTGGGTTGAAATAATTTGTAGCACTTTGAGATTTGCTTTAAATATAAAGTGCATTATGAATAAATGTATTATTAAATACCTCAGGAATTTGTCTAGAGAGTAGCGCCAGGCACTTTTGAGGCCATCAGCCAGTCTGCCTGACCCCAGCTCCTGGTTTTGTGGAGGACCGTGCCGTACTATCAACTGGGGGTCTCCACTGGCCAGTAGCCCCCTTGGTGGAATCCAGCAGCCATGCTGGTTGTATAAAGGCTGCATGAAGGCCTCGTCTCGGACTCCGCACTGCAAATGTCTGCAGCACAGGTTTGGAGAGCTTGTGGCTTGTATGTTTTAAAGAAAACTGACACAATATTATATGCATATGGTTTTAATGATGTGTACATATAGATTAGGATGCATGTCCTGGAACTTTGACTGTTTTAATTTTTTTTTTTTTTTTTATCTTACAAAAATGTTGCTGTGCTGTATTTTTTTCATTTATAAAAGAAGGAACCGTAAATTAAGTCCCAATAAATATTTTGGGAAAAAGAAAGCATTTTTGTCCTTCCATGTATTTAATTATAACTTTATTAGGAACAATACACAAAGGGGTGAACACATGTTTAGTAACAATATTTTACAGACATCCACCATGACTACTGGCTTGACCAGATGGTTGCTGCAGGGCGGGTTGAGTTCATGAATGCTGACCCTCTTTCTTTGCAGAAGAACATCTTTCTTACAGTCACTGCTGTACTGATGTAACTTTTCAACGCTGAGTAATATAAAGCTGAATTAGTTAAGATTTTTATGGTATTTGTAGATAAAAGTTGCCTGGTGGACCAGTGGTTAGCTTTGGTGCTCTCACCCCATGTCCTGGGTTCAGTTGGTTCAATGCAGGTCAAATTAAATATGCAAAGCTGGCAAACCACTGTGGTGACTCTTAAGGGAATGAAGAAGAATGGCAGATTGTAGATAAATTTCCTTTACGTAGATATCATCTAAGATAGTCTTAGATATTATATTTATTAAAAAAGTGTTAGCATTGGGAATTTCTTTTTTAATTAAAGATCTTAAAGCTGCTTAATTTCACAATTGCTACTCACCCTGGCTGTGTACAGAGCAAAAGACTGACTAAACCACCTTCGACTTTTTCTTAACTAAGTTGTTTAATTTTTTATCCAAAAATCACAGTTAATTAATTATTGACTGATTTATAATATTGACCAAAATATTAATTACAAAATGGTAATAGGAATAAGAGGTGGGAAGCTAGAGGGTAGATTTGTTCCTTATTTAGTTATAATGTTGAATTTATAGATCTTCATATATATTTTTTATATGAGAGCAGCTTTATTACTTCATATACATGTATTGTAAATAAGGAAATAAATAAGGTTTTGGATCACTTAAAGCTACTATAGAGATGAATATGCTTTTTAGTTTGTTCTATTTGTAAATAAAGATTTCTAAGTAGTTATTTATAAGATAATCAGGTTTACATTCAGGTAGTAACATTAAAAAATAATATTATTTTAAATGAAATGTGGAAGAAAAGGTACAGTAGTAGTTAAACATTCATGCATGTTGTTCCAGAAGGTTGATGGTTGTAATAAGACTTCGGTTAAATGCTCACTTGTTTCTATTTGGGATTTTACATGGGGCTCTTTATTGTGAGTGTCTACATTTAAAATACCCAACTTAATGAGAATGTGAACGGCTCCTAAAGAGTTTTTTTTAAATACTTCTAAACTTGCACAGAAATATAGCTGCTTGAGTGAAATCAGACAGTAACCATTAGTGCGATTGAATTGAATGGACCTGATGGCAATGTTCATTCATGTCCTATACCACTTATCAGGGTCATGAGAAAGTTGGAGCCTACACCAGAGTCTTCAGGCATGGTACACATACACACACACACTATGGACAATTTGGGAGTGCCAGTTGACTATCAGAGGAAACCCACCAAGCACAATGCAAACTCCATGTACACACACCCTGAGGCTGGAATTGAACCCTTGATACTGGAGGTGTGAGGCGACGGTGCCAACCACTACACCACTGTGCCATCTGACGTCTAGTCAGATGTAGTTTTATGTTTTGATAAAATCAAGATTTCAAATAAAAAAAAATGTTTCTCATAACAGTAGTAGTAGTAGTAGAGGATGAGGAGTTTGTTTATTTATTTATTTTATTTATTATCTAAAAATACATTTATTTAGTCTCATACGTTTCTCTTTGATAAAAAATTTCGACTTTATTTCATTTCAAAATTGCTAACCCCGTGAGCAGCCAACATTTTATCCCCCAATATTAATAAATCTCCGTTAAAAATAAAAATAAAACCAGATTTGACCTATACAGGACACCGTAGCTAACCCGGAAGTGTGCTTTATGAGGCCAGGCGGCAGCTGTTGTTGTCAGTGTGAGGTTTTGGTTATGATCCAGTGCGTGCTGCGTTCACTGTCACCGCAATTTAAAGCGTTTCAAACTCCATAAACGATGAAACGCGCTGTAATTATTCCTAAAAGTATGTGATTTTCTGTGCTTGATTTTATTGACGAATCCTCTGCATATGAGTGTTTTAATACATGTCTTGTCTTTTAAGATGCGACTAAATGGGACATTCGTCATAAAGTTTGGGATTACATGGAGAGTGAGGAGCTGGCGAGTTTCCCCCGACCTGTGCACCACAGAATCCCAAACTTCAAGGTAAATAAGGAGATTTCTGTAGTTTTGCTGTTTTTGTTCTAATGTAGATAATTAAAAATATCTGTGTATGTCTACTGCAAATAAAATTGACTATTCGTTGGGAGCAAGAAGGAATATTAACAATGTAACATTTAGTTGTTAATATTCCTCTGAAACTGGAGACTCCTTCCAATAATCCTAGATCTAATAATAGATACATTGTTACAACCGACAGGAAAATTCACCTTATCGTTGTTTTTTTTTTTTTAATTTATTTTTTTTATACTTTTTTCCTGCTGAAATTATAACTTTGAACGAGTTTGTTTATACACTGATCAGCCATAACATTATGACCACCTGCCTAATATTGAGTAGGTCCCCTTTTGCCACCATAACAGTGATGCACTGTGTGTTGTTCGGACACCATTCTATCATAACCAGCATTAACCTTTTCTATTCGATCAGACTCTACAGGTCAGCCTTCGCTCCATACACGACTGAGCCTTGGCCACCCACGACCCTGTCACTGGTTCACTGGTTTTCTTTACCTGGCATCACTTTTAGTGTGTCCTGACCATCGCTGCCTGGGACTCAGTTCTTTCGCCATCACAATTTGTCCCTTCGCACAGTAGCTACATTTTAAATATCTCGTTACAATGGCGGCTGGACGTGGGTGGGATATATTAGGCAGCAAGTGAACCGTTTTTCCCTAAAGTTGATGTGATGGAAGCAGAAATAATTGACAAGGATTTGGATTTTAGGATTTTTGGATAAGGATTTGAGTGACTTTGACAAAGAGACCAGATTGTGATGGCTAGAGGCAGAGCAGCTCCTGATTAACTGGCGACAGGGTCATGGGTGGCCAAGGCTCATTGATGCAAATAGGGGGTGAAGGCTGGCGAATGTAGTCCGATCTAATAAAGCAACTAGTTTAACTCAAATTGGAGAAAATGTTAATGCTGGTTGTCACGGTTATGTTGGCAAAGGGGGCGACCTACTCAATATTAGGCAGGTGGTCATAATGTAAGGTCTGATCAGTATTTAAAAATCATGGAAGTCCTGGATATCATGGAAGTTTTTAGTGGTAAAATCAAACTAAACTTTTTTTTTAAATTTATTTTATTTTGTTCATCCTGAAGTCATAGAGTCAGACTTGTCTAGGTCACATGACTGAAGAACTTGTAAATATCACTGCTGATAATTATTATCCTGTTAAACATGACAGGATTTTGCTTTGGTTATTTATGTATCATGTGTGTTCAAGTCAAACCGTGACTTTTGCTTGTGCAGAATAACAGAACACCGTTATGAGAGGGAAAAACTCCCTTTATTTCTCTGTGTTTCACTCCTGCTTTGATACCATCAAGGTAACTAATTAAAGGAGTTCCTGGGTGGCCAGCATTTCATACGTGAAGCTGACAGTCCGATCATGGCTTCGGTGTACTGAGAACTTTCTACCTTGATGGTATCCAAGCACGGGTGAAACACTGGGATCAGTGCATTAGTGTATCAGGAGTTTATACTCTCTCATGAGTGTTCTGTTATTCTGCATAATTAAAAGTCCCAGTTTGACTTGGACACACATCATAAATGCCTGTTGTTATGGCTGTTGGACTCCCATTGCCTTGTTCTGCCGCGTGTGTGTGTGTGCGCGCGCGCGTGTGTGCGCGTGCGTGTGTGATAGACCGCAGCAGCAGCTTGTGACAGGCTTCCTGTCCTGCAGGAGTTCCGGTCCAGCAGCTTTGTCAAAGTGAACCCCGATAAACCACAGGAGCGAGCTCGCTTTCACACTCTGCATGTAAGTGAATCGTGTCTTGATTTATTATTTTTCCCCCCCTGTCTCTTCAGGGAGCTCGGGGGGCTTGCGGGAAGCTGGTGGACTTTGAGTTCTTCAGCAAATGCAGTGAGGTCAAAGTGGATCCTGATAAACCGCTGGAAGGGGCTCGATTAGCTGCACTGCAGGTGAATTTATAATTAATAGTCTTGTGTTCCTGTACATTATGTATAGGATACACACCAGGGTGTGGAGGTGGAGGAAAACAATCGGTGATTGAGTAGTTTGATGCCAATGTGTCACAGCTATCCTTTTTTTTTTTTTTTTTTTTTTTTTTTTTTAAGAAAAACCTCACCCCCATATTTTGATTCCAGGCCGGAAAAACTCTGCTGGTCCCGACACCTCGGCTGCGAACAGGACTGTTTAACCGCATCGTTCCTCCCCAACGAGCCACCAAGGAGGATCTGCGAGTCTGCTCTACATCCCAGGTAACTTAGAGTATGCACGTACCTTTTTTTTTTTTTTTTTTTTTTTTTTTAAATATATATATATATATATAAGTTAAAATGGCGTTCGGCTGTTTTTTTTTCTGTTTCAGGGTGTGAAGGAGTTCAGTGTCCCAGTGGGTTTGAACTCAAGGGTTCACGTGGACCTGGTAGTGGTCGGATCCGTGGCTGTATCTGAGAAAGGTAAATTACTGTAGTTTATTATCTCATCTGTTTCTTTTCTACTTTTTAAATTCTTGTTATTTTTCTATTCTCAGGTTACAGAGTTGGTAAAGGTGAAGGATTTGCAGACATGGAATATGCCATGATGGTCTCAATGGGAGCAGTGAATGAAGCCACAGTAGTTGTGACTATTGTTCATGACTGCCAGGTCAGAAGAACCCATAAATAACTTCTATTATCACAGCAGTGTTGTTCTTGATTCTGATATTATTAGTCCGAAGAATAATATTCTGTAAAAGAGTAACAGTAGTTCTGGCTTTTAGGCAGATCTCAGGTTTATAGGAACCACTTAGAGACACAGCGATGTGTGTATGCAGCAGTTGCTGATGATCAATAACGAGGTACTTATTTAACAATTACGGAAGGAGTCTCCAGTGCCAGCGGTTTGTAAAAGCTGTAAGAGAGTTTTTTTTCAACAGCTTCAGGACAGAGACATTTATGAGCCTGACAAGCTGCATTTTTTTTTGTCTATCAGTCTACTCTAACAATAGTTGCCGTTAAAAATTCAATCGGTTAAAAATTTATTAACCAACAATGTTTGTTTTGCATCATATTTCTTAACACAGTTTCGGTTTATTGCTTGTTCTCCACCAGAGGGCGCACTTTCAGTTCAGGTGGTGTGATATAGCAGACACTAGCTGCGTTGATTTAAAAAGGGGGACGAGGAGTATTTTTGACCGCCTTATTGTTTGTATTTTATTCTGTTTGTTTAAATAAAACGTACTGAAAAAAACATTTAATATCACTATTAATAATAAATGGTGAGCGCTCATGTTCATACAAACATATTGCCAGGACTTCCTCGTTCCTTGTGCCAGTCCCTGACAGGAAGCATAGAAACACCTCAAAGTACTAAATACGCTTTATGAATGAGGTGTACCTATAGTGTGTCATGTAACCAACAGGTTGTGGACATTCCAGAGGGACTGACCGAGAGTCACGACATCACTGTGGACTACATCTTCACGCCGAGCAGGATCATCAAGACTGAGTGTAAGATCCCCAAACCACAGGGCATCATCTGGTCAAAGGTAAATTTTAACCCACAGACCGCTTACTTTACTTTTATTTGTAATATATTTTATTAAAAATATATAAATTATTGCATCTCCACAAGAAAAACGGTGCTAGGTTTCATCTTTGATTAGGACAATATCTAAATGAAATACAGTGAAACCTCGGATTGCGAGTAACGCGGTTTGTGAGTGTTCCGCACAACGAGCAAAGAGATTTTTAAATACATTTTGACTTGGAAAAATAAACAAGTCTTGGTTTACGAGCACCGAGTATCATGCATCACGCATGCGCTTCTTGTTTTGATGCCGAGCATCACATGATCACAAGAGCTCGTCTCTTACTGGTTTAATCAACATCCGTGCACGCGTGTACTGTTTACTATAGCACTGTGACCGTGTGTGTGTGTGCGTAAAACATTTTATTTTGTGTCTGTATGCGTGTGTGTACAGCGCGCTTGTACAGTCGTGGCCAAAAGTTTTGAGAATTACATAAATATTGGAAATGTTGCTGCTTAAGTTTTTATAATAGCAATTTGCATATACTCCAGAATGTTATGACGAGTGATCAGATGAATTGCATAGTCCTTCTTTGCCATGAAAATTAACTTAATCCCAAAGAACCTTTCCACTGCATTTCATTGCTGTCATTAAAGGACCTGCTGAGATCATTTCAGTAATCGTCTTGATAACTCGGGTGAGAATGTTGACGAGCACAAGGCACACACACATTCTCTGCTCTACACAGAAACACTGCTCTGTCGTGATTCTTTTCAAAGATAAAGTGCAGGTTAATTTGTTTTATTTTTACTTTACAGCAGTGACTCCGTTAATGTGCGCTCACGCAGGAGTTGTTAGCGATGTTCCTTGCTAATCTTTCCGGTCAAACAGCATCTGTGTGCATAAACGGAAACGCTTATCTGTCTGGATTTATTTTTACTTTTTTTAAAGGTAAAGTGCAGGTTAATTAGTTTTATTTTTACTTAATACATAAAAATAATTAATACAAAATATAAATTTTTTTGGACTGTGGAACGAATCATTTGAGTTTCCAACATCTCTTATGAGGAAATTCTTTTTGATTTACGAGTGTTACTGGTTACTGAATATTTTACTGGGATAATTTCATATTTTCACTTTCGCTGAAATAACAGCGCTGAATTTTAACGCACTGGAGTCGTTTTAAGACAAAACGTAGTTTTTCCATTTCTCATCTGTGATTCACTCTCCGGTTACCGAACAGGGAGTGTATTTGGCTGACGGCGAAAGAAACTTACAACATTTGATTTCTTTGTATTAATAAGTTCGACAGAGTTCTGCCATACGTGGGCTTCAACCAGAAATACTGTAATAGGTCATATAGACTATTTTGTTTTGATCAAATCATGCAGCAGTAAAAAAGATGAAATCATGGAAGAGGAGATTCTTTTGCAAAACACAAGTATTTACAGAAGATGCAAGCAGGTTGTGTATTCTTCAAAATCAGTAGGATATTTGTAAAAAATCTGTCAATTTTAGACCATTAAATGTTTGCAAATTACATATGTATTGATTTTTATTTTTTTATTTTCTTTCAGTCCTAACAAAAAATTTCAGTCCTAACAATTTGGTACAATAGAGCAAAATTCAGTCCATTTCTGCCCTCAACTATGAGATAAATGTAATATAGTTGTTTTGTAACACATTTATAGGAATTTCATTATTTGTTACATTGAGTAAAAACTGTTATGGATCTTATTCCTTATCTTATGTTTTAATTCCCTTCACACTGTTTTCTTAATTGTTCTGAGTTGTTCTGTATTCAGTATGTCCTTGTTACAAAAAAATTATTTTCGCTTCAGAGTCATGCTTTTTGACACACTGTGGTTGAAAAATTCCTTGAACTTGGTATAAATATTCTCGAATTACATGTTTACCCACCTTTCACATTTACTTTATAACCACCTTCACCCTTTTTATGGTGCATTTTATAGATCAGTTGTGAAACGGATTCTTTTTCCTCTATACAGAAACCTTAGTGTTGGGGGTGTGCAAACTTATGCACTGTACGTACGCCCAAGAAGTAATCCGGCATCTCCATAACAATGTCTCTAAATTATTGTTTTTGCAACAAACAAATGCTGAAAGCCTAGCTTGTTTTTCCTCTGTTTTTGGGGCAACCGAGTCAAACATATTTGTCTGTACATCCTTATAAGGCAGGTTTGCTTATGTTGTGCGGGTTGGTGACCATGTTTGTTATCCGTAGTGGCTCTGAGTCACATCCAGAGCTCTGTGAAGGCCAAGTCTGATCTTCTGAAGATTTGTGGTTCTGGCTTTCCTAAGGGATTTTTTTTCCTACAATGAAACTGAGCATCACTTGTCATGTCAATATGATGAGAATACACGTGTTGAAGATTTCCTAAATATATGAGTTTCCTAAAATGTACTTTTCTTCCTTCAACCTCTTATTAATATCGTTTATCTGCTATAATGATTTGTATTTTTTAATGCAATAACCAACATATAAAAATGTTTACAAACACTAATAATCTTATCATTATCAAATCTGGGTTGATATTAAATTACTTAGCATGCTGCTATCCTTTATTCTGGATTAAAGCCAATATAAAGATTCAGGGAATCTGAAGCCAATGAGATGAAGTAGATCTGTCCTGTTAGCTGTTTGTATGGACATCATTTGACTCATTGATGATTGATTAATTTATTTATTTCAATTAAGTTTATTTCTTTGTTATTAAAGTGTGCTTATAATTAAACATTTGCTTGGACACAAATAACCCTTGAGTACCAACTAACCCTTTAAAGAACCCTTGTAAATCTAGGCTAAAATTAAGGAGGACATAAATATAAGATATCTCATCATAAAATAAATAAGGTCTGTAAAAGACTTAAAATCAGGTTTGCTGATTCTGTTTTACATCCACCAATACATCTTTTAGAGGTTTCCTCTCATCAGTTGTTCTTTTCACATCTGCAGCTAGATGCTGAAATGCTGGAGAAAATTCCCATCCTGAAAAAATTGCGAGCCTTGGAACAGAACGCTGGAAAGGACGTCACCTTGAAAACTGGAAGTGTTAAGACAAGGCAGGAGCATAAACCTCAACCCAAGCCCAGTCCTGATCCAAAACATAACCTGAGACTTGATCCTAAAATCCCATGTCAAGATCATACACATGCTCATATCAGCTCGGGTCAAGAAGCTGACGTAACGCCCGAATGCTCTCAGCCTCCTGTAAACACACTTTATTTAGGCGGCCTCCCGGCTGGACTGCGCGTTAGCGTGCTGAAGGTTTTCCTGAGAGATCGGGATGCTATACCTGTTAGGCTGACCTGGCAGGGGGCTCAGCACAGGGCTTTCCTCGAGTACGCTGATGAGCGCGCCTCAAATCAGGCCTTGGATGCTCTGCAGGGTCTCAGCATTAACGGCCACACGCCGCATGTAGAGCGAGCAAAAATCCGAAAGAGCTTCCATAAACCTGGTGCTGTTAAAGACTCGGCACAAACAAATCAAAAGGAACGTCTCCGACTGCAACATTTACCGCAAGCACCATCAGTGCCAGTGTCCCAGAGGAGAGGGTGGAGGAAACATCCAGGAAAGGTGACAGAGGCATGAGATTTCATTGAGATCCACAATTTGATAAACGGATTGTTCCTGGAAATACAAATCAGAAATCATTATCAACCTTATCACGCTTAAACAATGCTTATTAAATATTTATGTTGTAAATTAAAAGGATGGTGTAATGCAGTCCATATGCAGTACATGATGTTACATGATGTTGAAATTGATTGGTTTCCTAGAAAAGAAAAGCATCCTGAATGTTCTGTTGCTTTTATACCACACCAGTACTGTAATTTGCAATTTTGTATTGTTAAAGAATGATATTTACTGTTTATTTAGATTTACAACGCTGAAAATAGCTGTAAATGCATGCTGTAATTTAGAATATTGCCATTTGAAAAGGTCTGGCAAATTTCCTTAAATTTCTTTTTAATATTCTGGTTAACTGGTTAAATTAGCCCCACCTACAGAGAAAGAGACCTGATCAGATTTTTTTTTTTTCCTTAAAAGGGAATTTATAAGGCATGTGTGGTTTCAGGGTTGGGTATACAGGTAATAGGAGGAAAGTGAAGATTTGAGCATGTTTTCATTACACGTGTAGTTTGCACCTCAGAGAGCAGAGGGTGCTAAAAATCACAGACTGATCCTTTATTAAATCGACACTGAGAAAGAGAGTGCTGTTTTTCACTCTGAAGAATTATTGCATTATTTAATCATTACTAGTTGTTAATCAGTTTAGTTGATCTGCAGCATGGTGGCCTCACAGCTCTGGAGTCTGTGCTTTGATCTGGAGCTCGAGCTTGTGTATGTATAGAGTTTCCACGTGTTTTCATATCGTCTGGATGGGTTTCATCTGGGTTCTCCAGTTTCGTCCCACCTCCCGTAAACATGCCTGTTTAGCCAAGATTGTCTAAGATAAATTGGCCCTATTTGAGAATGTTTGTGTCCCCAATGCTGTTCCACTTGAATCTGTCGTGATTCCTTTTCTCCAGGCGCTTTTACCCCAGACCGCTGTTTGAGAAGTTTTGAGGCCTGCTTCAGTTATGCGGCCTGCAATCCTCCCTCAGGGGTTGCCATGTTCTAAAGTTCCTACCAGACTGAAACGTGAGCTTTCCCAGGAAATATTTTTCATTTTTGCTGATGGAGCTTTGAATTAATGATATAGGCAGATCATCCAATTCTTTTTTTTTTTTTTTTTTTTTTTTTTTTTTTTCTTTCGATGACTTGATTGAATTGGGCACACTGATTTTCAAAGAATGGAAAGTTTTAGCCAAGGTGAGACTTTATACATTTTAGTTATGACTTTTTTTTCATATATTAATTCATGCTTCATAGAGAGTTATAGAGGTATTCGTGTATTTTCAAAAATGAAACAGTATCTTTAAAAAGTTAAAATAATTGCTGAATAAATAGCAGTCTAAATGTATTAAAACAGGAAAGCCACATTTGGTATTTGACTTTTTGTCTTTAATGTTAAAATCATGAAAGGAGACAATTAGAGATGACAAAAGTAGCTTTACAGTCACTGCTTTAGCAGAGTGTTGCCCACATGGCTCTAGTGCAAAACCAAATTTCTCTAAAAGCTATTAAGAAGATTTTGCCTATATATATATATATATATATATAAGGAATAATAACTTACTACGGAGGGCTAACATTTCCATTAGTTTACCAGTTTTTGCTTTGTGATCTCTACAGCTTTGTGATTGCCAAATAAAATCCATAAAATATCGTAGCCTACTGTCTATATTACCTGTTACAGTCTTTATTTATAATGGAATTGAGAACTTTTTTAAATATTTAAAATATTTGAACAAAGTTAATGTTCAATTTCTTAAATATTTAACATTCTTGGATTCCGTATTATTTTACTACAAATTTTAGATGTTGTCCATGTTGACTACTTTTGCACAATAGGTCAGATTTCCTTGTGTCTAATCTCTTATAGTGAAGTTTGCGATCAAATGACACTTATTTGATGGATTGAAGTGTGCGATGACACCAACGGATTTAGTCTAATATACTAAAAATCTTACACAACCATGTAGAGTCAATGCCAGCCGTGATTAAAGCAAAATACATGTATTTGACATACGTAGCGAATACCAAAAAGCTCTACAGTTCATGTAAATATTTCTTAGAATGTATATAAAAATCCCCAGTGTTGATTTAACACTTTCAGAGATCATATGAGTCTAGCTGGACCTTTATAAACACAGTATGGTGTTAATGCAATGCTGGGAATTTTGCTGTGTACTTTTGCCATTAAAATTTTTGTATTAAATTAGAAAAGAATGCAAAATAGAAACATTTCACTGGTGATCTTAAACTTTTAGGCATGTAAAAGTGTGTCATGTAGGGACAAAATATTTATTTGTTTGAAAAAGGAACCTGTTTTTTTTCTCTTCATTTCACAAAGTTGATAAGCAAGTATTTATTCAAGCCTGCAGGCATCATGCCATGAAATATGCCCACATTTTGATTTACTATTCAAATGAATCGATTCATAATGTACTCCAGTGCTTTCAATGGTACTGAGTGAATCACACAGGAATTTGATTCTCTTCAGCTCTGTTTAACATCAGCAGCAGATTAATGTGTGGTCCGGAGGCAAGAAGGCAACATGCCCCAGCTGCCCTGGTGAGCATTAACCTATAAGGGTGTTATTCTGTCAATTTCACTCAGTAAAATAGTCTTGACAAATGACAAAGATAAGGCACAAAGATGATATGTAGTTGGGTTCGTTTTTTTCCCCTCTTCCCCCCCCCCTCCCAGCTGGACTCCAGGGCCTTGTGGCTCTTATACTCGGTTTCCTTTCATCTAATACTAAGCTCCAATGTGCCTCATGAGCCCAAAATGACTTTTATTCACTTATAGTGTAAGTCGATGGATTGTAACAGATGTTGTGGGATGAAAGTGGGGAACTGTCTGCTACTTCTGCTTTTTCCAGATTTATTATATCCATAAGTCACAGTCCATTAAACCACATGAACGTGGACTATGGATTTTGGTTGTCAACACTGAATAAAGATATATTTTACCCTGGTTATTCATGTTGTATAGCCTAATTGTACAGCCATGTAATGTCTTCTCTTTTATTTAAAAAAAAAAAAAGAAAAGAAGTGCAGTTGATATTGGCTGATGTCTTATTCACCTTTTTTGGAAAATACATTGAAATTGGATAAACGTCCTCTTACAATCTTTTTCTCTCTCTCTTTCTCTGTGATGATTTACATTGAAACGTTCTGGTGGTGGTGATGATGATTATTATTATCAGGCATGGGTTTTTAATTTATACATAATTATGTTTTCCCCCCCACATAAATTGTATTACTGTATTTTTGTACATTTGTGAGCTTTATAATGGGTGAAAATAGATTAATCATTGTTCCTTATTTGAAAATCGTACCTGCAGTATTTTATTTTATTTTCTCAACTTATGAATCAACTGTCCAGTTTTTTTTTTTTATTCACTGTTCCTTTAACATTCAATCAGTAGGTGGTGCCCAAACTCCAGGGGGAAAAATTGGCGCTTGATTTTTGTATAATTTTGTCTAAATGCAAACTATTAAGGCGACCAGATTAAGAAAAGTCTTAAAAAACATAAAGTAGATATTATCTTTGTAAGGTAGGCTATTTTTTTCCAGCGCTGTTTTTTTTTTTTTTTTTAAATAAAAGACAAAACAAGAATTTTTGGAAGCGTAGGAATAAGAGGAAATGTTTCAGTGCATAGATTTGTACTGGTAAAGGATTTGAATATTTACTTTAGAAATTGAGGACATGGATATACTGTTTTTTTTAAATAAAACAATAAAGAGATTAAAAATCTATCATCTATGTGCAGCTGAAGAGGTGCAGGATGAAGTATGCATGATGATGATGATGATGATGATGATGATGATTATTATTATAATAATCGTGTGTGAACTCGGTATCATTCATGAAACATATTAGAAAAGACCGATTGCTGTTTTCAATTTACTAAATTCATCGCCAAGTCGGATATCTGCAAAAAGAAATAGGAGCACATGTGACACACACACACACACACACACACTCGTTCTTTCTCTTTGCCTTCGGGTTTCTCACTGATTTCTGCAGGCTTACGATTTATTTTACAACGCTTGCAGTTTATTTTCTCTAAATCTAAATAAAAGCCAAATACGTACGTTTACTTGAATAAAATTAATGAATTAATTATTGGCGCGATAAAGAGGTAATGATTCTCCTAATAGCACATGTTTTGTTTTAGAAAGTAGTAATTTAATTATAATAATAAATAATAATAATAATGACGACGACGATGATGATAGGCTCGATTCCCGTCTCTGTGTGAAGTTTGCATGTTCTCCCCGTGCTTGGTGGGTTTCCTCCCACAGTCCAAAGATATGCAGGTAAGGTTGATTGGCGTTCCCAAATTACCCGTAGTGTGTGAATGAATGTATGTGTATGTGCCCTGCGATGGATTGGCACCAGGGTGTACCTCGCCTCCTGCCCTAAGCTTCCTGGGATAGGCTCCAGGCCCCCGCGACACTGAATACAGGATAAAGTGGTATAGAAGATGAGTGAGTGATAATAATAGTAATCGTAATAATCGTTATAATAATACAAAATGTAATCATTCTTATAGTTAATATGCAAAGATTTAGACATGGTTTCCAGTTGTAGAAAAGTGAATAATGATTTTACAATCTATTGTCTATATTTATTTGTATTTTTTAAAATATTTCTATTCAGTCTGTGCAGTGCAATCCCACTGTTAAATCGCATAAAGAAAGAAATTTAGTTTTCTTGGAAAACCTGCAGATTTGCTCCGATCGTTTTGAACAGTTTAATTCCAACTGCATGCCATTATTGTTTTATACAATTTTATACATATCGTGCGTAAATGACCTAAAGTCTAAAGACACGAAAAAAAGAAAGTAAAAGATGCCTACTAATAAGATATTACCTACACCATATACAATTTGTACAGTGCTGAAAAATTACTCGTGTCAATACGGATATACAAAAACAAACAAAAGAAATAAAAATAAATCACCAAACAAAAAATAGCAGTGCTTACATTAAACCTTCATTTTTTTTGTTTACACGGAATATGACAGCGTCTGGGCAAATATTGCCGATAAAGCGTTCAATACTAGGGCTATAATTATACAATCCAAATATAAACAGAATAAATAAAAGTTGCGCCTTGTAGGTTTAAAAGTGCCTTCGTTTTCCTTCCATGAACTATGATAATTATTTTTTTTAAACTTGCACTTTCTAATTCACTATGTATGATCAGATAACAGCTTGTCCTGAATTAAAATTTATATTTAAGCTTACATAAAAGCAAACAAACGGGAAAAAAATACGGTTTTCACTTAAAACCCCCACCACAAAATTCAATCCTGGGAATTGAAGCCCAGGACATTACACATGAGCGTCTCTCACAATCTACACTCAAGTGGTATCCATCCGCCAGCAGAGTTAGTACCAAGCGGGTTTCCTTTTCTTTTTTCAGCTCTTTTTTTTTGCATTGAGATGCACATGAGTTCAGAATTATTTTGCGCAGTTTTATTTAGAAATAGCTTGAATACATTTGGCACACAACACCTCATAAACTGTTTGGAAAACTGGTGGTGGTGATGGTGGTGGAAAACACCCGACACATTTGTAAGGTACCCGGTTTTTCTCCTATTCATGGTTTTGTACCGAGTTTTCATCAATGCGCATTTTCTGGACGTGGCCTGTCGTTTAGTGCGCAGTTATCCTTTCTTCCCTTTTTGTCCTGTCCAGCGCTCCTTTCAAGCCCTTGTTTTGTTCTTTCTGTTGTTATTTTTTCCCACCGCAGAGGCTCTGTGGCTCCTTCATCAGTGTTGAATCAGTCTTTAAATCATTACCAGTGCTGTCACATCACGCAAGGCTTAATGTCCTGATAGGCGACTTGTTGGTGATGATAATAAGAGCCGCTTCCAGGTGAATGCATAGTTGAAGACGTCATGGCGTTGAAAGAGAAGACAAACTCTTTCCGATCGCACATGCTGGGAGACTGGGAATGGTACCTGGGAATACCTGATGGGAGGGGGAAAAAACACACAAATTGTACATAATAGGTTACTAAAGGGCATGCTGTCAAAAATAAATAAATAGATTCGTATAATAAATAGTCAAAATATGATGTCCAAAGTATGAGAAATAAAATTTGTGGCGTTAAATTAAATTGTTGGTCTGGCATTGTGATTCGGGGGAATAATAATAATAATAATAATAATGTAAAATTATATACAATACGTGCGACTTTTATTATTATTATTACTGTTGTTGTTGTTGTTTTCAACCAGAATTAAGATCTCGACTATGGCGATTATGAACCTACATTTTGCTGCTGTCTTTAATCTGAACAGCACAAGCTGTTAGCTGTTTTGCAACGCAGAAACTGTATGCGCACTTTAAATTGATTCCACTGTTGATGATGGTTAGAATTCTAAAGCTGCTGGTTTCATGTAGCATTTAATGACACCCGTATCTATTTTGGCGAGCCTGATTACACCGCCTGAAGGGAGTGAGTGTGGAAGGGCTGGATGTCTGACTTCAGGGTGGGAGATCTTTCTCTTAATTGACAGCGCCGTGCTGGCACGCGATTCCCACCGGACCCGGCGCCGCGCTCTCTGCTAGACTCTAGTCTGTAAATTGGCACCGATTTAAGGCTGAGTACCGGAAGAGAGATGGGCTGGCGGCCTTTACTAACTACCCTCAAGAAATTGCGCGCAGTTTTATTTAACTGAAGCGAAAATTGACATGCACACGATGTTTGAATTAAATACATTTTAAATCACTCATTCATTATACTCTAAGAAAATGATTCCAATAAATAACTGCAAATTCAGATACATAATGCTAACTGAATTTACCTCATACTAAACAATGCTGTAAAATATTTCTAATTGATTCAATGCTTTATTGTTAAAAAAAAAAACTATTTACCTTGCAGATCGGTCGTGCTGTGTCCATTCTGGTGCAGATATGACTGGTCCAAAGAGTGTGTCGGTAAGCTAGGCTGTAAAGGATTTGCACCAGGGTTGCACGGAGACAGTGGCTGCTGTTTAATATAAGACGCTCCGTTATTAAGGGAAGCCGAGGGCGCGGGCGCCCACGCCGAGGTCGTGCTCGAGTAAACGGGATGCGGCTCCATGACTCCACCGCCGGAGAGCAGGGGCGAGGCTGAGTTGTCGTGATGGGGATAATCGCTCCCTGTGGATCCCGTACAGTTCCCCATGTAGGAATGTCCACTGTTGGCCGACAGATGAGACATGGAGTGTCCCGCCAGGCCCATTCCATCCATGTTGCCTGCCAAATGTCCGTTCATCATCCCAATCCCGCTCTCTAAGGATAAACTATTTGGCGGGCAGGCCAGGCCTCCACCGCTGCCCTGGAAGTTGTAAGACTCGGGTAGGTGGTTGAACCCGAGGCCATTCATCATACTATACATTGACGGCTTGAGCGCCTGACATTTGCGCCGGAATCCGCGTGGTCTGCGCCGAAAAGAGCCCTCCTCGAACATGAACTCGCTCGCAGGGTCGATGGTCCAGTAGTGGCCCTTCCCTGGCCGCCCGAGCCCCTTGGGCAGCTTAATGAAGCACTCGTTTAAGGACAAGTTGTGGCGCACGGAGTTTTTCCAGCCTTGGTAAGAGCCGCGGAAGAACGGAAAGCGGCTCTGGAGAAACTGGTAGATCTCGCTGAGCGTAAGACGTTTTGTCGGAGAGCTCTGGATGGCCATGACGATGAGTGCGATGTACGAGTACGGCGGCTTCTCAGGACGCCGAATGCCGGCATTTGTCTTTTTGGCTTTGGTGGTGGAAGAGGCCGCGTCCATGGCCGCCGATTGAGCGTGCGCTTTCTCGGGCGCGGACATCGGGCTGCTTTGGGCAGGCGGCTGCACGGAAGGCTGCTGGACCTCGGCCGTCATCGGTTCTCTGCGCTCGACACGGCTTTTTAAAATTATTTATATTATAAGAAAAAGTCCTCCACCTGTAGCGAGATCGCTGAAACTTTGGAGACCAACTATCAACCAGATCGCGTCATGACGCACAAAACGCGGCACAGAAAAATCCTGACGCTCCAAGAAAATCACACACACCCAGCGTTGACACTCTGTCGCGTTTAGTTCGGTAGCTTCACTGTCCTCGAGTTGAATGGAAAAGTCCTATAATGGCTTTGTCCACAATTAACGCAGAAAGGGAGCTTCTTATACGGCTTCGTTTCCGTCTGGTCTCGTTCTCTTTGCAGATCGTCCTTTACTTATCTGTGGCCATCAGCGCCTAGCCAAGCTCTTGACCATCATGAAGACGTCATGAAGCGCGTAAGGGACCGCCCAGTCCCCGCCCATTTGATCCCCTCGCCACGGGGTGGGCTAACACCAACATCTGGCAACTCTGCGCAAAGTTTTCTACTGTTAGAAAGCCGCTTATCTATTTGCATGCTTATAACAGCATAAAATTAAAAGTACATATGATTTGTACAGTTATTAGACAATACATTTTCAATTCGTCACATTAAAAAGAGTATGCTTAAACGATCGGTTCATATACCGAATATATGTGCCATTTTTTATGCTTATTTGTTTTAGCATTTGTTTTCTTACCCCCCACTTTGAAATAACATTATATAAAATTGTGTTGTATTGTTTTCTTTTTAATTTCATTAATGGATTTTTTTTGCTCATTGTCAGAGCTTCTCATCAAGCATTTTTCATAGTTTTCCAACCCTAATTGTATGGTATTTTTTTAATAAGGCATGAAATATTCATGCAAAGTTTAAAAAATATATATTTTAGTTTAAAAGCAAAATGCTCCCCATATTTAACAGGAGCACACGGTCCGATTTCTTTTTAAGACAGACAGGAACATGGGCAGGATGTTTATACTGTCAAATGTAAACATTTTCTCTGGCCTTCTTTAAATAAAAAATCAAGCAAAAAGCCCCACAAGAGCCGCTAATACCCATTCTGAGGCTATGCGTCCGTTTTATGCGGCGCAAACTATTTGTGAAACATTGTTTTAACACGATTGTGGAGACGAAGCCGGAGTCAATTCTGTCTGAAGGACTTTTTTAAAAGCAGGGAATTAGATCTGCACTTGCTCGGAGAAACTTTGCTATATGAAGACGGCTAATCGGTGAATAAAGGCAAGTCAGTTTCACTTGTCGACTGGTGTTCATTCTATATGAAAATGATCATTAACATTGTAAAACATAATATGGTTTAGATTACTGATACGCAGTAATGCAGATAAAAAAGGAATCGTCAAAATTTAAACTATACATATAACTTTATTTTAATTAGCTTGTCAGCTTTATATAAACCGGAATATGGTGAGTGAAACAAAAACTTGAACATTAACTCTTTTTTTCCTGGCAATATATTGTGTGCAGCCTGGATAAGTTGTGGTACAATTTTTAACACGAAAGCTCACAGCTCCAAATAAAAAGTGTGTCATACTTTTATATGCAAATGGTGACAAATTAAAAAAATCCTAGAATTTTAGGTTGCTTTGAAAAAAATAGTTTTAGCATGTGGTGCTTTCTATTTTGCCAGACATGCCCAATATCATGCAGCTTTGAATGTACTGTATAGCATATGCGTTCTCTATATATTCTATTTATATAGTATATTACCATAGATAATTCTTTTTATTTTTAGAGAATTATATTTAATAAAATGTTAGGCTACATTTTGCCTTGAGACAAACCGTTTACCAAATTTCACATCGTGCTCGTAACCTGTCGACAGTATAGTCCTGCGGTTATGTATGGTTATACAAAAATAAATAAATAAATAAATAAATACAACCCCCTGTCGCCACCGACAAACCATTAAGCATGGAACACGCCTGAGACGTTCACTGTTGTGACCGAAACTCAATAACGGAGTGTGCATTGATAGAACCAGGCTTCTACGCGTCCTTTGCGCAGGGCGCACTTATCAGCGCATGGACCACCCAGTACGCAAAACCGGGAGACCGAGAAGGGGTGGGAGTGGGCTCGTGCACTCGTCCGTTCATTTCTCCGCTGCATTTAATTAACGTTGATAACTTAATTCCGAGATCAACCTTTGCTTTCTGCGCCGTCATGTGCGTTCCTTATGCTACTAGATTACCTTAGTTACCTGAGGTAACAGGCTATTTTTACTCTAATATTTAGTACACGGTCTTGTTCTTCCACTGTTCTGTTTTAACCCTGCTAAGGTTCTGTGACCTGTATCCACCTGTAATGTTGACACACAGGTAGTCAATTAATTTATATATATATATATATATACATATACAGAGTCAACCGTAAAAAGTATGCACACTTCAGGAATAATATATATATATATATATATTTATTATTATTATTATTATATTAATGTAATATACATCATGCTATTTTCCTGAAGTGTGTATACGGTTTTTTGCTGACTCTGTATACAGTATAATTAACAAAGCATAATTAGCTACGCTTTCAAAGATTATATTATATTTATGCATTTAAGATGATCACGCAAAATGTGTTTAAACTGGGTCACAGAGACTCTCCTACTCATTCTATTGAAAACACAAAAAATAATATGTACAATAATAATTTACAAAAAAATGTCGAATTAACACTCAGAGTTCATTTGTACTTGAGGACATAAACAAACACTTTAGTGTGGCAATTCAACACTAGGTGCTTTACATAACAACAACAACAACAATAATAATAATAATAATAATAATAATATTTCTTTGCTTTTCATCTTGCTAGGCTGTCTCTTTAACAACATCTCCAAGCGCGTTTGGTTTGGTTAGACGCACACCCACTCCATCCAGAGCGCACATTTTCCATGACGTTCTCCAGTGAAACATTTGACAGCATGTAGAGATTCACCTCATGCTAAGGCTGAAGTCCTGCATACTCGCATACTTTGTTTCTGAGCAACCCAAGATATGCAAGTGAGACGCGAGATTCCTTTCTCAGTGCATGAACAGCGTAACCATCCATTCCTTAGACAAAAATACTCAAGTTAGACACTTGTTCTTTGCTTTTTCTTGAACAAGAAGTTTTGTCGGAATATGTTTAGCCTATGATTTCTATGTAACAAAATACAACATAATAACATAATTACCCAATTACAACACTCTGTAAATTACGGAGAATTAAAAGCGAGGCTGCGCATTTTAATTAAATGAATACAACTCAACTGCTTGTATTGTTATTGTTCATAACTCCAAGTATAAGCTGAATCTTCTGTTATCTCTGAATACTGAATAGTACATTACCTAGCTGAGAATCTCACTGTAATATAACAAGTTTTTTTTATATAAGAGTCTTTCTTAGCACGCGTTTAGTCCAAATATATCTGCTGCCAATCCGATATTTGTTATTGTGCACATGCGCTGAACAGTTGCAGCATGTTACATGCACAACGTGTTTAAATTATAAGTAAATAAATAAATAAACAAACAGGACAAACAATTTGGACTCGATTTCTTTTATCGAAGATAAAAGTGCGATTTTTATTTAATTATTATTATTTATTTTTTTTACATTTCATCAATATATTTGTTTGCTACTCGGTTTAAGCAGCCTGTGCAATACATTTCTGTTATGAAATGAAATTAAACGAAAGTTTGAATTAAACCTGAGAAGAGGAAAAATGAAATTGTCACGTCACACATACAGAGAAGGAGAGATCTCAAATCTCAATCGCGCGCTCGGAGGCCGAGAGGTTCACCAAAAGGGTGAAATGGAAATGTTTGAAAAGTCCCATGACACACTGATCAGTCAAATGAATGTCTGCCTGCTGGGCCAGAAGTTCACTCTTGTTTGACATTGCAGCCAAAGTGGAAATGTGCCAAATGGAGCCAAGGCTAAAACACTTTGATTGGTGTAAAAAGGATATATAGACGTGTTATTAATATATGTATTTAAAAAAAATTGTTTCTTTTGTGTCGTTTTGTAGATAAACCAAATGCGTAAGTTTTAGCACCAGAGGTGTCTGTAATACGCTCCTAAACATATCCGAAGAACTTTGTGTATATATAATGACCAACTCGTCAAGAAACACATTTTGTATATACTAGATTTGGATAAAAAAAAATTCGTTTCAACGTGGCAAAATGATCACATCTGATGGCGCACAAATGGAATATAGACTCCATGTCGCTTTCAAGTCCACAACTGAATTGAAATCAGAAGGGATCTGGAGCAGAGGTGCCCACTCCTCCTCACTTTCGCTGGCGCAGTAGGTGGCCGTGTATATTTTCGTTCAAGCGGTGTTTATGTGAATGAAAGAAAGGAAAAAAAGCACGGAATTGCACGCGCGCGCGGCTGATTGCGCTTATTGGGCGGCTGGACTGATGTGAAGCGCTGCCCCACCCATCCGAGCAATCAACAGCTCGCCAATCACGCCTGAATGGCTTTTTAATTTTCCTTGGCAAGAGCTTTGCCCATTGGACTCTCAGTGAAGTTCTTTTTTTGGCGTGCAAATACTGAAAGACAAGCTGGTGGTTTCTGAACTCTGGCTCATTTAGAGTGGGTCATCCATTTATCACAACCTCGTGATGGGCTTTTGCAGGATGGCAGAAAAAAAGAACTCGTTTTACGATGAGATGTAGCTACAATGCACGCTAATCAGGAACGAGTTCTGGATGATGGGCGTGTTGTCTCACCCGAACCTTTCAAAGTGCTTCCAGGAAGCTTGTTGAAAAGAGCTTTAAACGCGAATGGCTCATAAATTAAATCAGAAAAATATAGTGTTCTAATAACAGATTGAGTATAATAGAATAGAATAGAATAATTTATTGATTTGTTTACACTCAATGCTCATTTTATGCATAGCTTGGAAAAGAAAGATAAAAAGAAAAGATTTCTCCCAAAATACTACATGATACCGAATATCTAATCTAATCTAATATCTAATCTAAGCTAATCTAATCTAATAAATAAATAAACTTGAAAACATAAGCAAAAAACTAAATACCAAATGAAATAAACAAACCTCCCGCCAAATATATATAGGGGTAGTAATATAATATAATATAATATAATATAATATAATATAATATAATATAATATAATATAATATAATATAATATAATATAATATAATATAATATAATTCACCCCATAGACAGGGTTTAACAACAATAACAAATACACACTTAAAAGCTTCAATTTATAATGTAGATCTGATCTAATCTAATCTAACCTAATCCAATTTAATATAACATAGAACCTAAAGAACTAAAAATAACTCTTTTTTTTTCTCAGTAGTTTTTACACGTCATATTGCAATCATTTCTCAAGATTCCCCGACTATTTCCCTTTCTCTCTTATAAACACGTTTGTGTTTTATGGTTCAAATCTGGCGCAAAGTAATACTGGTTTAGAGTTAGAAGAGTTAGAGGAGGCTTCGGGGTGGTCTGAAGTGGGTGACATGGCCATTGATCATGTGGATGTTGCGCTAAAACATACACGCAGATTGAAGAGCAGAGATGACCCCAAGTCCCTCTGACTCCCAAAAAAGCTCCAAAACAAGAGTTTTGTTTAAAACCTGAAATATCAGATACGCAGCTTGTTCCAAACCTCCTGCAACACTACGCGCGCAGCAGAAAAACGAAGTAGAATTCATTCAACAAATGAGTGTATTTGGACAACAAATGATCCAATTCTGCTAAATATATTAGACTAGATTTTTAGATATATTGACTTTGCAGTAAGCAAAATTGTTTCTCAGAATTTAATTAATAATTTATTGTATAATACACGGATGCCGGATTCTGATCGTATAGCCTCATACAAAGCAAATAAACTGAAAAATTGAGGCTTTGTTTAAGTTATTAATACAATTAACAGTTTGGTGTAAATATAAATCTCTCATGTATTATTATAAGAACCATGTTAATTTAAAAGCGGGATGCAAGATAAATTATCCACAATATAATCCTTATAATCTATCTTGCGTTTATTTGCGACTTCTTGCTTTTACAATTTAAATTAGGGAATAAGTTATAAAATGTGCTAAATTCATTTATGAAAATTATTAACCAGATATTATTATTGTTTGACTTAAATATTAGGAAAAAAACCTCTTAAGTGTTTCGTTGTCCTTTAAACGTTAATGTAAAAAAGTTAATATTTTGTTGTGTATGGTACATATTTATGATCTTATTACCATTTAAAAAAAACTTTCAGTGTATCCATTATTCTCCGGTTAACTATTGCTAATAGTCGTTTCTTTTTCTTTTCTTTTCGGTAATTGTAAACATGTTCATGATGCTCATGCGATAGTATGCAAAACAATTTACCTAAGTAAGATAAAATGAAGGTGGGCCATATTTGTCCATTCATAAATATGATTTTTGACAGCGGGAGACATCTGTTTCATGAATTTAAAATAAGTCAAATAAATAAAGTCTAAGTGGTGAGGGGTTGGCAGCTCTGAGACTATTAGTAATAAGCTTTGAGTGCTTAAAGCTTTGAAAGTGGAAAATAGTTAAAATCTGTGCTGAAACTTCAGTGAGTGTAATGACAATGAAATATTTATCTGTAACACAGGGTGAGGTCACAAATCTACAGTATGAAGTGTAATGCTGCCAAACTTGCTTTAAGACCAGAAGGACCTAAAATGTTTTGTTATTATAAAGCATTAAAGCAAATAATAATAATAATAATAATAAAATATCAGAATGTGATTTTAGGCTCATGATTTCATTTAATGTAATACCACAAACCCAAAATTGCTTTGTTGAACTAGGTGTTAAAGAGTTGCTAATTATTATGAATTCGAATTTTGCTTCTGTATTAACTTTGCACTCGTTTTATTAGGCTATTTGGCAGGACAGATAATTTTGTATTATTTGAAAAAGCATTGCAAAAATATCTTAGCATTTTTTATGTGTAACATATATTATCTGCAACATTTTAAACATTCACGCTGTCAGTTATTTAATTATTTACAAACCATTTGCTGAAATAAAGCACTGAAAGCAGCTCTTTTCAGCCTGGCATTATATAAACTGTAGTCTCTCACAGCAAATACAGATCTAACAATACCAATCACCTTTGAAGTATTTTTATTCGCAGTAATATATGTTTATTTCTCTTTTCCCAACTTTCTCAGCCTTTGACTTGACCATACTGACAGCATTTCCTGTCTTGTCATATAATTTAGTGGTCTGAATAAAAAAGAAAGGTGTACTGTTGCAATCTGTGGCCCAGAAAACCACCATAATACAGACACCCTCCTCCCCCCACCCCACCCCATACAATACTACTATTACTACTACTGTAGAGAAATCCTGTGAGTCAGGGCCCAGTCTGAGATAGACAGTTTTACTCTGTGTTTTGTTGCCGTCTCAACCCTGTATGATAAAACACAGCCTTTCCCATGGCATCAACACAGCAACACCGCAGGCGTGTATCTACTGTGACCCACAACACTGGAAAAGTGCATAAGGGAATACCAAGACAAAGGAATGGAGAGAAAGACAGACATAGAGAGAAAGAAGGAGAGAGATAAAGAAGAAGAGGAAGAAGAAGCCCACGCACTTCTGTGGTGCAGGTTAGGCTAATTTGGGTCAGACTGATTTGAGGCAGATGAGAGCAGGATCCAGTTCTCCATACGCTCTGTATTTGTGTAATCCAATGGCTTGTTCCCACTCTCTACCTCTGAAGGAGGATTTTCCTGCGGGGGAGGCGATTCGGAAAAAGCAATTAAGAATTCCCAAACAATTCGCAACAATAGAAGATGTCGTGGTGTGGTGCCTGTTTTCAGTCCCCAAAGGTCTTCCTCTCCAAGTTCATCTATTTTTAAACCCGCCTATAGAACAACTTCAACATGAACTCACTGAAGATTCAGTGAAAAGTCTGGAGATGCTTGTAGGTGTGGTACATTATCTGTGATAAGTTAAATATAAAATTAGAATGTGTCCTGTAATAATAAACCATAAACATATACCAAAATGATTTAAAAGCTAAAAAAAAGTATGGCTAGTATTTATATTTATGGACACATTCATTAATAAGTGATGCAGGTGAGTGCAAAATATACACCCCTATCATTTCTAAATGACAAATTGTAAAAGCAGACATTTATTTTACATTTTACCTAATAACAATCCAGAAGGTTATCAATGAAACACCCAGTCCTTAACATAATAAAAAATATACAATAACTAAGTTTATAATATGTATAAACTTTTCCCTAAAGATGTATATATGTGATTCAGAATGGTTTAAATTGTTATCATTGTTTACAATTAATAACTTAAGATATTTAAATTGCTTTAAGTAAAAATATAAATATATCCATTCATTGTAATCGTTAAAACTCTTCACATTGCAAGATTTTACCTTTATTTTGTCTTAAGAGTGCGCAAACTTTAGCATTCAACTATAATATGACATGGTACAATATAGAAATAGGTAAAGACAATTAAAAGTCAAATATGTATTGAACAGGGACCTAATGTTGTAATGTACTTTTAATACTCTAATAGTATCTACATAATGTATTATGACATCATAACACATTATCATATTGAAATTAAAAGCACTTCTATGTTGTTCCCGTACTCTTTTTTTTTTTTTTTTTTTTTTTAGCTAAAAAGCCTGAAAAGTAGGAATTCCTCAGAAATGGTAATGTAATGTACGTGGGATTGTGACTGCTCCCTGCACTGGAACGCCAGGGTGGGAAAAAGGGTCTGAGAGCATTTCCTGCTTCGAAGGGGGTCCAAGTGATGCATCAGACCAAACTGGCATCATGTAAAACGAAGCACGCCAAGGCGCAGCACTCCATATGTACATGCAGGGAAAAGGCTAGAAAGACAGTGCAACAGTGAGACAGATCTGCTTTTCTAAATTAAAGGGAATGGGCTAGATGAGGAGCTAAGATTTTCAGGACATACCACGGCTAAACATAGTAAATATTACTCAAAGAGGCAACAGGATGCTCTTCAGTTTTATGGCTGAGATTTAGCAGATGTTGCCCAGCCACCATGGAACATGCTGGTGAAGTGCATTCGGATTATTTCTGCACTAACTTTACAAGATATTTGTACAGAATGAAAACAAACAATGATGCTTTTACTCAAGGCTGAGAACTCTGAGTATACTGTACCTACACTGAAAGAAAATTTACAGGCAAATTTTCACACTTTATAAAACCCCACAACATTACTTCATGAAGTTGTGATTACATGTTAAATAAAACTAGTCCTACATATGAAAAGAAAGTTGAAAAAGAGCGAATCCCGCATAAAAAATAATAAAGAAAGGAATATGTAAAACAAAAGCTCACATAGAGATAAAGAAATTTAGTAAAAATCACGTTTAAGTGAATGAATCACTTTTGGGTAACTCCACATGAAAATAGACAAAAAACAAACAAACAACTTAAATTATTAAATAAATAGATTAATTATCTGGGGAGATGAGTTTTGTGAATTTGTGGAAATGAATAATATTTTAAAGAACATGTAAAAAATCAATTAATTGTTTAAATCACATGAAAGCCAGCGAATTGTCTGTAAAAACCAAGTGTTTAAGGAAACAAATCACTTTTAAAACAGTCAAACAGTCCTATGTGAAAATAAATGAATCCTGTAAAAAGTCACTTGAATATAAATGATTTATATAGAACATTATATAACATTTTCTTGTGAAACAATCATTTGAAATGTCAAAATGCATATATTATATGTAAGAATTTGTCAAATATTACATATGAAGTGTCTAAACACCATGTAAGTAAGTTCCTCATTGATTTTTACATGAGTGTACATACATGCATACTGTATGAAAATGAGAGCAAACACAGATATGAATCAAAACTTAGGATTTCCTATTCATTCGATTGCAACTAGAATGAGCCGTGAAGCTCATGTTTGGAGGTTTTGCATGTTTGTTTGTCTGTCTGCTGGTGTATCAGTAGGCTATGTGTCTGTGAACAAGATCATGACAACACACACACACACGCGCGCACACACACACACACACACACACACACATACAGACGTGTCGACAGCCCGCATCTGCTCCCTGCAGTTTGTGTAAATGTCACATGGAGCACACGGGGAATCTTAGCCTGAACCCGTCAAAAGGCTTTTTATTTCCACCTGCTCCAGGCCTCTTTCCGTTGGCCTGCTCTATAACAATGGTACTGGAAAAGCCACGAGAGTGCTCTCTGACAGGAGCAGGATTGATGCTGGATTATGTTTGGCCCCTCTTCAGATGGGCTCCAACTCGGGAAGCGTTTCCCTCCCCTTTTCCGCCACCATCGCTGCTCCTAAAACAGCCTGGGCCTGAACATTTGCAAAAAAAAAAAAAAGGCAGCATTTTACATTAAGGAAAAAAATGACCACTTGTAAACATTACTTTCATGTTATTACACACTTCTGCTGTATATGGAAAAGACACAACTTTCACATCTATTAATAAGTTATTTACCTTTAAGCATGTTACATGTCTCACTACAGTACACTGAGAGTTCTGCCCAAGCCGCATGTGCAGGAAGGATTAATTGGTTTTACCTTCCTTTTTTTTTTTTTTTTTTTTTTAATCAATTCACATCTTACTTTTATTTTTTAATTTGCTTGTTTTATTTTTTTTTTTAGGGCTAATGATCTCTCGCTGCTTCCCAGACCTGAGAAATTGAAGGAAGGGCAGGTATGTGAAGTACCAGCACCAGGTTACAGCATCAGGTCACGCTTCGGACCATTGACCCTTGATCCCAGCGTCTGTTTATGTCTTGTGATTGATTGGATAAATAGTGATGAGTCATATCCCTAAGTGTGTTTATATTACAGAGTCACGCAAGGAAGGAAAAGAGCTATGACCTGCTAAAAGCCAGTGGGAGACAGAAAGAGAGCAGGGTTATTAAATGCTACCTGTTAATGTTAATGTTTTTACACCGTTTATACGCTGATACATATCTTACTGCATCAGACGGATAAATGTAATCAAATATGTTTGGATTATGAATATGATTCCTATAAATATATAAATAAATCTATATTGCATATCATTTCCTCTTGACTGTAATCTGTGTTGTTCGCATTTGTGAAATGGTCATTTGAAGACAAATCTATAGAAAATACAGTACGTCTCTACACCAAGTAAAATTCACAAGGGCTTCAAATTTAGCTCCTAAAAATATGACGCAGCACGAAATCTAACCCAAGTAAGCCACAGGGGCCTGCGTCTGTGATTAAAACGCAATGTCCTGCCTGTGCTAGACGGTTATTATCGCAGAAGTGTTGAATGAGAGCTTTAGTTAGCTTTACTAAATAAACGCGTGCAGATGTCCGATAGTTTACTTCATGTTTGTTCCTTCTCCGTTTGAAGATTAAGCGCAGGAGCTCATTAGCGAGCTGCGAACACAGCCTAACACCCTGCTTTGTAACTAACACGCTCACACAATGAAAGAGGCAGCAGCTCTCATTTTGGACCATTTTCCCTGAATTGTAAGGTCCGTCATGAAGCCTGATTTATGGCTGTGTTTATCAACGTGTCATTAAGTAATCAGAGTACACCACAGTTGCTCTTCAAATCTCCTTAATTCTGACTAAAGTCTTGAGATTACACTCAAATTAAAGGGGCCACGTGAACGCTGTTTACTTTCTGACAATCGTCCTTTATTTCATATGCACTTAAAACACAGTTGTATCTGTATTCCATGCATGGTTGGGTAAAAGTAAAGGAATCTTTTTTTTGTTGTTGTTAAATCTGTGATGCTTTTTTGCACGTTGTCGTGGCAGATTAAACAAAGTGCTGACCTGTCTTGACCCGGATATGCTTGTGAAGCTAAATGAGCAACACTTGACAAGACATCCATACAGTGTGAAATAATCTTTTTTATTGTATGTGTATTATTTTACACTATAAATTCAGGAAGTGGATTCAAACACTTGGGGGTATGCAGTTGTGGGAAAATAATCAACAGTGGGTGGTATGATGTGGCCCAGTATAAATCACAGTTAATGTTACTATCCTGAAGTTGATTATTTTCTCATAACAGCATGCCCCACAGTGTTTTATTTGCTCTTATACAAAAACAGATTTGCCAGAAATGTCAGTTTTATCTATAACAAAAAGAGAATCACATTTATTTTTTTTTAAATCTGATTATAGTTACAAGTACAGCTTACATAATAATTTTTTTTATCTCTCTGTCTTGAAGTACCATGCACAAAAAAAAAGGCAAATCCTACATAAAACATTACCTCTGATTCTTGCAATAGGTATCAAAACTGGATCAGCACATGATTTTTGTTTATCTTTATGTATGGCATGTTTCCTGTCCAAATTTCTGTAAAAGCTGTAGACAAAGTTGCTACTATAGTAAGACTAATGACAGAATTTGATTCAATTCTTTATCTATGTCTATAAAACAAAAAAAAAATTATAACCAAACTTTTTTTTATAGTTAATATAAATATTCCTGTCCATATCACTCCAACTGTGTTGTGTTTTTTGCTCGTTTGCTCCATTGTTGACATAAAAAAAATTGCTACATGAGTTATAGTTCTTTAACCCATTCAGCTTGCAGAACTTAAAATTTTACATTCCTCTATTAGTTCCTAAATAAAGTGAATGAATAAGATGAATAGCTATAGTAAGAGGAGATTGTTAAACAAAGTAAGGAATGTCACAACATATCACAAATGCATATTAAACCAGCTACATGTTTCTTTATTCTACAGGGCAAGATTGCATTGCATTTGTGGTTTCATCACAGTGAACCATAATAGAGTTCAAAAAAATTTTTTTTTTCAATGTGACACTGTAGAAATATTTCCAGCTTGGCTCAATCTGTTCTTGACGCTCTCATAGGCTTTTCCGCCGGTGCATACGGTGAGGTAAACACATTAGCCTGGCATGGACAGCAGGCATCGGAGGCCAAGCGAGAGAGAGAAAGAGAACCATGGCACCGCTGATGGAGCCTCCACTCCAAATCTGGAAAGTGACACAAGTGATGGATGGCCATTTGGTAATGGGCCATGTATTAGACCGAAATGGCAAGTTTAAAAGCTCGAGCTCGTTTCTTTGTTAGGCTCGATTTGATACGAGGATTAATCAAGCAGCAGATGTTTTTTGTAGATGTTAGCTGGAATGAGCACTTCATAGTCCATTAATTACAGAGGTGAATTAGGGAAGGTGCTTAAAGCTTATTGGCTCTCAGCGTTAAAAAAGAATCATATTCGTACATATGGTTTTATAATGTTAATATAAAGAATTCATACAGATATGAAGTCCGTACAGATGTCGGGTTTCAGAGTATCAGAGTGCATGAAGAAGCATACATGATAAAAAAGCAACATAACGATAAATAAACTTAATAAATTCATTTAAAATATATGATAACGTTTTTATGAACTCATGCAGGAACTAATTTTTATTTAATTTCCTTTGGAGTCAAAATATGCACAATCACTTTATAAAATAATAAAATCATATGGCAAAACTATTGTATTTTCATTCACTCAAAATAATAAATAATTTTTAAAAGATTTAAATTGCCTAATGGATGTTCTTTTTCTTTTTTTTTCTTGGAGGAAGCAAAACCCTAATTAGTTTGAAAAAAAAAATGAATAAACTTACTTTATTTACTTGCCATACTGAGTATACATAACTCATGCAAAATCTGTAAAATAATTGAAAATGTTTTACTTTTACACCCTTAAAAAACATATCTGTTTTATGTCTTGTCAGTTTTGAGTCCATCTTTAGAAAAATTATTTCTTGAGCTGTGGGCTAATAACACTTAATTATTAAAATATTAAAGAATGCAGGAAAATTTTTCGTTTCTCTCTTTCTCTGTAAGAATATATATGATAACAGGGTAACACCAAATTCTTGGTAATTTCTTTTTACCTAGTGAAATCTGTCACTAAGTCAACATTTTTTAACCTTTGACTTTGATTTGTTTCTTTCTGAATATTAATGGTTCCCTAAACAGATTAAAATAATATTCCTAATATTCTGCATGGAGATTTTCTAGTATAAGTTCAGCTGTTCATATTAAATTCTGGAGGATTCTTTAAAAGTGCATTGTGATCACTATTAAGGGTTTGTTGCCTCCTAAAAGGGTTGTTTCAGGGTTCTACGTAGGTAGTACAGTAAAAACGTTTGCCAAAGGGACCCCCAAAGAAAGAAAGCTTTAGAAGCCTTTATTAACTCACCATGCATACCAGCTAATGTGTAAAAGCCCTTATATCCTGCCCTGTGTAGTGCACTTTAGAAGGGAGAGTGTGCAGTTTGAGGTTTAGCCTAAACGTTGGAAGCATTAGTAACACTTTGTATAACAGGTATATACTTTATATTTGTGGTTATAATGCTTTAACAAATTAGGGTACTTAATTATATGTGGTGTTTATGATACGGTACATAAACCCCATTTTGCATAGTGCATTGTAAAAAGATATAATAGTGATATAGAGTAACATGGATATAAATACTGCTTATTCATATTTATTTAAAAGTAATTATAATTAATGCTAAAATCTATAATGCCCTAAAGGTTTATAAAAATCTTTAAAGCCTTATACTTAAATAATAACATGTTGTATAACATTATAACATTACCCATATGGCCTCTATACAGTTCATAGTTATAATGAGCCATATGCATATACTGTTATGCATGTTATAAAGCATTCATGAGGTATTAGTGTCATAAGGTGTTATAATGCAGCAATGCAATACTTAGCACTTTTATATTTCATAATGCATCACAAGGTGCATTAAAAGTTATAGGCACATTTGTAGCATGTGATGATACATGACGTTAAGCTAGCTTAGTTAATAGCAGTGGTTATAATGGATTAACATAATCACATGATATGAGCCTGTTACAAATCACATGGTACATTATGAACGGGATATAGTGCTGATATATAAGTTATAAGCACTATTTGGTTAACATATTTTTAATTAAAAAAATGTATATCTATAATTAATTTTTTTCATATTTATAGTGAAGTCTATAAGACATATAAGACATATTATACTATTATACTATTTTCATTTTTTAGAAAGTTTAACCAATATACAAGCTATTGCAATTATCATTATTATTATAAAGGAGAATTTATTAGGAAATATTTGGTAGAAATATGTTACAAACAGTATATTAAGACAATTTATAAATGCCTTATAAACAAATATATGTAAACAACATTTAATGTTAATACGAATGTGTTATAACAGGTTACATTATAACAGAATACACATGGTTATACATTATACATCAAGAAGATCCGCTCTGTTGTGTCTTCGGTCCTTATATAATGCAACCAGAGAGCCAAATCTGTGTATGAGAAACACACACACACACATACACACACACACTCCCTGAGGTGAGGAATCTTCATCACGCTGGACAAACTGCTGCATCTCGAGGGGTGACTCACACTGGAAGCCTCTTAAATATCCCAATTTCAAGCATTTAATTTGTTAAATGTAACTGGCGAAAAACTCGGCTACACTTTACTTGCCATGTTTACCCAAACCGTTTCTGAGGGAAAGAATATATTTCTCCTTGAGGGTTGCATGGTTTTACTCTCATGAAAAATACAACTTTGTTACCAAAAAGAATAAATAAATAGACGTGGTTGTGGGCAGCGTGCTCTGTAATGCATCAGAGTGGCTGCTTGTGTTGTCCATTGACGCAGCCCTTTGATTTGAGGCAAATTTTGGAAAAAAAAAAAAGGCCCCTTTCACTGGAAATGTAATTGCTCTTGATTTGCATTGTTCTGCCTCCCCTTTTAGCCCACCTACAACACAAGGGGAGCAACAAGATCCAGTGCTGCTGGCATCGACAAGTAAACACTGACTCACACACACATACACACACACACACAGACGGCGGAGTCTGGCAGAGCACCTGGTGTGGCAGAGGTCATTTACACACACCTCCTAAAACCTGAATACAGCAGAATTCCCGAACATGCGTGAATAGACGACTTGTGGAATTCTGGATCTGGATTCAGTGTGTGTGTGTGTGTGTGTGTGTGTGTGTGTGTAATTACCATTCTAATGCCAAAGAGACTAAAGACATGAAAAGCTGCATTCATGTGGTCGAGCTGTAATCAGGGCCATCCACATCTCTCACAAGTGATAAACCGTACAGAAACGTCACACCGTTTACACGTCAAGAATCACATACAAGTTACACGTGTAGTTTTTAGACTTATCTTATGGCTCACACATGGCCTTTAACATGTAGAGCATGTGTTTTTACTTTTGTTCCCCCGATCTCCCGTAATGCAATTCATTTATTTTTAGTTGATTTTTGTACAAGATTATATTTGAAGATTAATTTATTATTACATATTTTTACACATGACCTTCAACTATTTTTCACATTATTTATTTTATCATGATTTTATATTTGCATCTAAAAAAAACAAAGTAAATTATTATCACTTGTGATTTTTTTTCACACATTTTTTTCTTGACCTGAATATTTTTTCATGATTCATTGATTTATTTGAAATTTTATTAATCATTTATTTATTTTATTATAATTTTTTTTTACGATTAATTTATTTTAGGATACAGTTCTACTTGTTTTATTTATTTTGATAAGCAATTAAAATACACAATTAATTTATTTCAACATAAGAAATTATGTTACACATACAAATCAATTTTATTTTTACACTTTTCCAATTTTTTTCAAATATTTTTTAAAAATGATTTATTTACATTGTTATAAAGACACAAGTCATTTATTTTCATCAGATTTTTTAAAACACAATTTACTTGTCGTAAGATTATTTTGTTACATGATTTATTTTTAACTTTAAAAATGATATTTTATTCTCACATGATTTTTTTTTAAAACATGGTTTATTTTCACATGAGATTTTTTTGCTCAAACAATTCCATTCTTGTAACAGATTTTTGTCCCATGATACACAGTCCCCCTACATTTTTTAATCTCATTTTTTCCCCTTAAAAACATAAAATGATTTCTAAAACATTTAAATACCACATTAAAAAACATTCCCACTTGAATAATTTAATTTAATGCAATTTACTTATGATTTTTTTTATACAGTTCTTTCATGCTTATTTATTGTGATTCTTAAAGCATGCTTCATAACATTTTTACACATGATTTTACACATGATTTATTGTACAACATTTTAATATCCAACTTATTTGTTTACACTATTCAGAGGTAATGTTTCAATTGTTTTTATTTTCAATTCATTTTCAATTTTCCAATGTTTCTTTCAGCTTGTTTCCCCCCTACATTTTATTAACACATCATGCTTTCTCCAGAATTTTTTTCCAGGTGTATTTAAAAAACAAAGGGATTTTTTAAAACTAAACACATTACATCACTTTGTTGTGCAATGTACTGTACTGTATATAATCATGATCATAACACTCACTTTGACTTTGGATTTCTTTATTTTTTGCATTTTCAAATACATGACTCATTTAATTAAACTTTTTTAAACATAATTTATTTATCCCCTAAATGGGAAAGTTTATGAAAAAACATTTTTTTATCCATCCATCCATCCATGACTCATTAGGACTAAAGACTTGTTCCTTATCATGGCAGACGTCCAGATATATCAAGTATCTCTGTAGCATCCTACAATTAATCTCTCTCCGTTTACTCGCTTGCGTCACCGTGTTATCTCACACGTAAGAATAGTAATTGTAAGACAATCCTGAGTTTGAGTCACTCTTCCGTACTCACATGCTCCACGAATTTATCCAAATTACATCGACGTCCACTGACACGTCTATACAGACTTTACTCAGAAAAAAGGAAGGTATGAAAAGAGGAAAAAGGTGCCTTGGTTGTGGTTTGGATGATTGGAGGAATTAGAAGACTTGCAGAAAGAGCTGTGGAAGAAAGACTGCTTCTTTTTTACTTCAGCTGGTACCTCGTATTGTGGCACTTGAGGGAAAGGTAGGCACCGTGGCCAGACCCTAATTGCGAAACGTTCACGGTCTTGCCGTGGGCTCTGTTTAGGGGTGGGATCGCAGGCACCGTGCCTGCAACCTGTTTAAGTTGGCACCCTAGCAGACAGCCTGCATGTGTGTGTGTATGAGTGTGTGTGTGTGTGTGTGTTGTTGAATGGAGTACTATAAAGCTTTGCTTTTCTGGAGGTGATTCACACTCGCTGGCGTTTTCTGTTCTCTCGGGCTAATTACGGTGATTAGCCTCCGAGGCCAACTCATCACGCCACATGACTGAGTACATTGGCGTGTTCATTTGTGGTTTGTGTGTGTGTGTGTGTGTGTGTGTGTGTGTGTGTGAGTGTACACCCAGGTGTACTTGATCATTTTCTTCCTTTTTCCTATCAAATCCTCTCCAAATGACTGCCTCATGCTCATTATTCAGAGTTTTCTTTATTAAAAAAAAAAAAAAAAAAACTTAAAAGGAGTGCAAAAGTTTCTGGTCTGGTTTCTGGTTGAAAAAGATATTTCAAAATCTGTTCTATTCTATTCAAGATGTGGCAACAGTGGCAGCTTGGTGGTTCTTGGGCTTGAATCCACAACTCTCCGATCAGAAACAAAGAGCTTTAACCATTAGAGTCACCTCTGCCCCCATTAGACATTATCTACAAATAATTGTTTATTAAAATTCTTATTTATGTTTATTTAAATACAGTTTCCTGTAACAAAGTAAATATTACAGCAAGATTACATGTAGACCAATCTTACAATCAAATCAAGTAAGCAAATGACAAAAAGATCTATCCATCCAGGAACTTTCATTCATTCATCTTCTATACCGCTTCATCCTTCTATTCAGGGTCGCGGGGGGCCTGGAGCCTATCCCAGGAGACTTCGGGCACTAGGCGGGGTACACCCTGGACAGGGTGCCAATCTATCGCAGGGCACACACACACATTCACCCATCCATTCACACACTACGGGCAATTTGGGAACACCAATTATCCTAACCTGCATATCTTTGGACTGTGGGAGGAAACCGGAGTACCCGGAGGAAACCCACCAAGCACGGCGAGAACATGCAAACTCCATGCACACAGAGACGGGAATCGACCCTGGCCGGGGAATCGAACCCAGACCCTGGAGGTGCAAGGCGACAGTGCTAACCACCGTGCCGCCCTCCATCCAGGAACTTCTGTAATCCAACTAGGGACTGTGGAGGCCAATGGTGGCAGTTGTTTTTATGCCCATTTGTACCACCATGGCAGGACCTCCTATCAGTGCCAGTTAGAACACCTACAGGTACATGTTTTTGTACTGTAAAAGGAAACCGGAGTATCCAGCGGAAACTCACCAAGCACAGGGAGGACATGCAAACTCCATACACACAACGTAGGGATCAAACCCAGACCTTGGTGGCGCAAGGCGACAGTGCTAACCACTACGCCACCGTGCCGCCCAAATCAATATTACTTTATTATTTTGTCTAATTACAGACAACGAGCCTGTTGGTCGTCAGAGTGTCTGTCAAGCTTCAGCACCATCTCAGCATGACGTGTGTGTTTGTGTGTGTATGTACTGTATGTGTGTGTGGACACATACTGTACAGCCTGCAGTGGCTGCTAGTGCTTTGAAGTGTATGCTGATGTATGAATATGAGACTTATATTTTTTCACTCTCAGTGTTATTCCTGGCTCCGTGTATCTGAGGAACCTTACATCCATTTTTCAGCAGGTTCTTCCAGTGGTCTGTTTTCTTTTGTCTTGCTTTCATGTTTGCCCTGAGGAACGTTTTAAGAAGCCTTCCACTATTCTTCGGCATTAAGCTGTCTTTCAGAATAATGTTACTGTTCTAAGAGGGATGATGGGTAATAGGGTAATGTGTGTAGACAGAGTTTAAGTTAAATGATATGTTTATATAAATACATATTATATATTCATTAAATAAATAAATAAATAAATATCTGTATTTAAATAAATAAAAAATGTCTGTAGGTTTATTATTTTTTTTTAGACAAATGAAGCAGGAAGTACTTTGAGCATGTTTTCATCACAAGGGACATCACAAAGGACTACGGTTCGGAAGATCCCAGGTTCAAACCCCACAACCACCAAGTTGCCACTGTTGGGCCCTTGAGCAAGGCCCTTAACCCTCAACTGCTCAGATGTATAATGAGATAAAAATGTAAGTCGCTCTGGATAAGAGCGTCTGCCAAATGCCTAAATGTAAATGATGTAGTGTCAGGTACAATTTGTGCAGTTCTGTAAGGAAATTAGCTATTTAGTTTTAGTGAACATCCTGCAGAACCAGCCACAGTCTTTGTTGCACCAGCTTCTTTTTTCATGCAGCAAAACCCAAAAGTGGACGTTTATATAATATGCTGCTTTCTTTTCTGGCCGACAGATATTTTCCTGTCATATTAAGATTTTCTTCCTGGAATAAAAATCTGAAATGTTTTTTGTACTGACGTAAAAATCAAGTCATAAAATAAACATGTATAACAAAGTGGGTTTTTTTTTTTTACAAAAAAAAAAAAAACAAACACAGGGTACACGTGTCAAAATGTACATATAGTGCTTTGCTCAAAACATGGAAGTTTCAAACTGCAAGAATAAAATATACAGCGGTTTTCAAAGTAAATGTTTTGTTACAGACAACCTTGTGCGACAGAAAAACCATAATTTGTGAAAATGAGTAAAAATCTAAACTTGGCGTATACAGGGTGTTCTGCAATCAAACTGTTCACATGCACACACATAATCTCCCAATGGTGGTTATTTTTAAGAATGGGACAAAACAATGGTTTACAAACTAAGAGGTGAGGAATTTCTATTTGAATCTTGAATCGTACCTCAACTCTGACTTAAGTTAAGCGTTTATTTGTCACATATATATTATTGCACAGTGGAATTCTTTCTTCGCATATTTCAGTATAACAGGGGCCAGAGCACAATGTCAGCCATGATACAGCACCCGTTAAGCAGGGCTTTGCTTAAAGGCCCAATACTGGCAACCTGGTGGACCTGGGGCTCGAACCGCCACCCTTCCAGTCAGTAACTCAGTGCCTTAGCCCTCCAAGCTATCATTGCCCACTTCTTTGCTCAAGTCTGTACATACTGTATCATTCCCATTGGAATGATAATGGTCACATTGTCTAATTGTGTGACAAAGTATTGATATATCTTGAGGCATTTTTTTCAAGCAGTATATGGAAAACTAAAAATGCGCTGTTTTGCTATTTGTGCAAAAACTTGGAAGGTCGATATCTATATAAACTATTCAGAATTCATATAGAATCATATCATTCCAAGGGACTGACGTGTCATGTATTATAGTTCTTCCTGTCCCTCATTGCTCACAATTTGGGAGCACCAACACACCAACATGCACAAGGAAACATGCACACAGACCCCAAGGCGGTAATCGAACCCGGACCCTGGAAGTGCAAAGCGACAGTGCTAATCACTAAGCCACCTAAATATTGATTAGTGTGTAGCAATTTCATTGTAGAAAATAACAAATTGTTCTTATTATTTTGATTGTCATTATTATAAAAAAAAAAAGAATGACATTAAAACAACAGATTTTTTTTATTTGTTCACACCTGTACCTCATGTAAAGCTACGTTTAAACTTTATAATCTTTAGTCGTTTATCTGCACAAAAACACATAAACACTGTAAAATTCTTTGGTTGTGAATTAATACTGGGAGTCTCACAATTTAGTACCTATTCCAACAAAAACAGCCAGTGACCCCAGGTCTGGCAGTGTGAGAATTCCTGGATTAATATCTCTTAAGTGTTAAGCTGTAGATTACTGATCATTCTTTCCAATCTGGCCAGATGAGGTCACACAATTCCGATTGAAGTATTCACATGATGCATTTTTATTCTGATTGGGCTATTATTCTGATTATTAGTGTAATATTAGGGTCCGTGTAAACGCCGCTATTGAGATCATGCATTTCCATCTGCTATAAAATTAAACCAAGATTTTACTGGCATCATCTTGTACAGTGTGACAAGTAATAATCTTAAAAGCCCGCTATAATTGAACCAACTGGCTTTAATACATGTTGTAAATACATGCAAAGAAAAGCATCTTGGGCAAATTATGGTCAAATTAAAAGACTTTTTAAAATAAGCCCACAAACGGGCGAATAATTATCGCAGCAGAAAATGTAACTGATTTCGATTTGGACTCTTTCAAGCCAAATCGAAGAGAGCTGAAAAGATGTTTTAAAATATTCCCAGGCCCAGAAGCCCCTCTCTATGCAGCTGTACTGTAGGTTGAGTGCTGCGTAAGACTGTACACAAATCAAAACCGGGCTCTTAATTCACATCTGCGTCCACTTGCATGCCAAAAACACCGGCTTTCATTATCCTGACATCAGAACCTCGACGTTCCAGTGCTCTTTCTTGCCTTGATGTATTTCCTAATCTAACGTGGCGCTAAGAAAGTGCGTTGGGTGTGCTCGCGTGTTTGTTTGTTTGAAGCCCCTTGTGGGAAGAAGGGAATAGAAAGAAAGGAAGAAGAAGAAGACAGGGGAGGAAAATATATTTAACATAGCAAAAAGAGCAGAGCAGATGGCGGAATTTCATTACAGTGAATTGAATTCTCATCTACTTTGCGTGGTTATGTATTGGGTTATGTATTTATGTACTGGCGGTGCCCGGGTATAAGTGCTCCACTCCACGCTGCTGTCAGTCAAAAAGCCTCTGGAGGTTAACTCTTCCGCTTGCGGCTGCTTTCAGGGAGAAGCAGGCAAACGATCCTGGAGTGAAATGGGAGGAGGCTGAGGGGACTGTTGGCAAGCGGCGCAGAGTAAACCCTGCACAATATTCCTGCTTCATGCTTGAAAATCAATAAGCAGGCCAAGCGCTGCACGCGAGACCCCACACATCGCTTCCCCTGGCTCTCCAGAGACCCTGCGCTGCTCGTAGTGTACTCTCAACTAGCGGGGGAAAATCCGTCCGAGATGAGAAAGAGGATCCTTTCGGATGTGTGTGTTTGTGTGTGTGTAAAGGATTACGTTTTGTATGTGTTTGTATCCGGTCACATTTTGGTTTCCTGGTCTGGAGCCAGTCACTGCCCCACCGACCTTGTGTTTAAGTTCTAGGTGTACATATGTGTACGTGTGTGAGAGTGTGTGTGTGTGTGTGTATTCTGACGAGCTCACGATGAGTGTGTTGCAGTAAGGGAAATAGCTGTATAATGACTCATCTTCTCCCCGGCCTTTTCCTCTTGACCATTCGATACAAGCGTACTCTGTTTATCCCTCCACTGCTTGTCTCGTCCTCATTATTCTTAGTCTCTTCTTCTTGCCCATAAACAGAGGTCAGAGGTCGTGTATCCACAACGGGACCAGATAAACACCTGAGTCAGTCTGCTCACGCATCTCACCACTTGATTTATGTGAATAATTGTCCTGTGTACATTCATCCTGAGTATCCAAGTACAGAAACGCATGAAGATAAATACAGTATAATGTGGTTTAATTACAGAGAAAGGCTTCGAGAAAAAACTGTACTTCTATTTATTACTAATATTGTGATCAGGGAAAGATAAAAGAGCAATAATATCTAACTGAGGCAAGGTTAATTCAACTTGCTTAATTTCATTTCTTCCTCCAAATCCTTAACTCATTTAGATAACGAACAAAAGACATCTATTAAGCTTTAAACATTCTCTCCTGGCTGTATTTACAATATAAAAGTCATTTGTGACACAGCCCATGCTTCGTACTCTTAACACATTAGTATAGTCGAATTTCTTTGCTATTGCTAGCCTTTGAGGGGTCGCCATGGAGGACCGACTGATCCGCACAAAAAAAAAAAAAAAAAAAAAAAAAAAAAAAATATATATATATATATATATATATATATATATATATAGTTGCAATGAGCGGGCCCAAGCACCTTGCGCCATTACTCAGTGGGCATGCATTTAAACGGGACATACCGATACCATTATCACATAATTTTAAAATAAGTGAAGTTAAGCCTTTGTTTGATATCAAGACCTTCATGAAGCCCTATGAATGTGATGCCTCAAAATAATGATGTCCCTCAATATGATGTTGCACAAAAAGTTATTAACCATCACATCAGCTCTTGACAATCATAGGCATGACAACGATGTAAATGCCATGATGTCATAGTGCTTGGAACGTAAAAAACACACATGGTAAACAGGCAATATTCATTTTTCATTCATCTTCTATACCGCTTCATCCTGTATTTAGGGTCGCGGGGACCTGGAGCCTATCCCAATATTATGATGCATATAATGTGGAATAAAGAATAAAATGGACAACCAGATGTAGAAAAAAATCAACATCCAAACCCTGCATGTGCAATTCATGTACTATGTAGTGCTTAGATAGTTTTGTTAACGAATGGTGTTCTTAGCTAGTCAGCTAATTATCTGTCTTAGTTAGCTAAGTATTTTTGCTAATTTATATTGTTAATTTATGTTGTATGTGTAGCAACTTGGTCCAGAAGGAACAGTGTTTCGTTTCACTGTGTACTGAACTGGATATGGTTGAAATGACAATGAAAGCCTACTTGTCTTGACTTGGGTCTCTACCTAACTTAGTAGTAAGCGGTATTATTACACACTTGTCTTAACTATCAACCAGCAAAGACATGCTAGCTAGCTAACATTTACTGTATCTAGGGCCTTTTCAAATACAACTTTTACGCCTTAATTTATATGGGGTGTTCAAGTCAAACTGGGACTTTCGATTGTGCAGAATAACAGAACACATTTATGGGAGTAATAGTATAGCAATAACTCCCAGTTCCTCTAATGTGCATGTGGTGTTGGTGAATGATTGTGTGTACATTTCCCACAGACAGATGCATCTCTTCTCCTAGTTGGCAATGTTGATTTTGTCTCTGAACGATTGCAGTGGGCTCCGAGCAACTATTCCTAATTAATGATTGAGTGAAAGAAAGAAAAAAAATGGTCAATTATAGGTCAATTATAAATATAGGTCTGTATTCCCATTTACATTAGCACTGGGCTTGGTTCTCCTAAACTACACTGGTGCCCCATTACCTCTTCCAATGCTGGCAGCTTATATTTAGTCTGAAAATTAGCACAGAAAAATAGCCTCCATCTGCCACTTTTTGCCACCCATAATTTCACCCACCTCATGTTTCCACAGCCTGATATTTTCCTTTATTGTATTTCCAAGAAGATTGATGATGGAGGCTGATTTAATGCTTGTATAAATGCATCTCTGCATCCTCATAACTTATCCGACCTGATGGAGGTTTCAGGACAAATGGGCGATTTTATTAAACTTAATTATTTCCCTGATTAGAGTACTCTGGCTCCTGAGAAAGAGGCGCAAGTTTGGCGCATGAATGGAATCAAAACAAACCGAGTCCTAACCATTTAATTGAGTAAATGCAGTCCACCAAATATCACGGGAGCTTTTCTGGATCCTGTTGAGATAATGTCACTCTCCAATGACTCAGCAAACAAAACAACAGTCATGAAACTTGGCCTGGTCCTGGAGCCTGTAGCAGGGAAGGTTGGACATGAGGCAGGGTACACCCTAGATGGAGTGTTAACCCATTGCAGGGCACGGACACACACACACACACACACACACACACACACACACACACACACACACACACGCTCGGCCACTACAGCAATTTGAGACACCATTCAACCTACTGTGCATGTTTTTGAATTGTGGAGGAAACCAGAAGTTTTCCATTAAGAATGGGGAGAACATGCAAACTCACTTGCTAAAGCCTTGATGGTGGTTGTGATATATATATATATATATATATATATACAATCACAATATATATATATATAAAAACAAATCACAAAATTTATATTCATCTCCCAACCCGCACTCACTAGATTGGGAGCTTCTGGGGAAAAAAAAAAAAAAAAAAAAAAAAAAAATATATATATATATATATATATATATATATATATATATATATATATATATATATATAAACATTGGGAGCTTCTGGGAAAATATGTAGGACGGTATGTTTGGTAATCTGTGATACAGGTGGTTCGTTCTGATCCAAATGAACTCCATCAGAGCAAGTAAATTAAAGTAACATGGTCAGAATCATAGTTGAACTATTGCCTCAATTTTAATGCCAGAATTGCCTCTAGTCTAAGTCCTGGTCCTAGTTACAGACGCTGACATAAATTCAGATTTATATTGATATGTAAATAACAGTTGTTGGACTGGAGTGCCATTTGTGATGCTATAATCATAAATATACATGTTTGGGTTTAAGACAATTACGTTATTTGTATTTGCATTTGTTTTGTGTTCAAGTGATCCATATCTGTTTTTGGATGGGATTTGGCCTAAACCCCAATGGTAATAAATGTCAGCTTTGACAGTTTCCCAACCTCTGTTACATCACTCGAGCTCATTTTTAAAAAAGTCAACTGATTGGCCTGCATCAAGAAACGAAAACATTTAAATTGCTGGAATTGGATTAAGAACTGTTCAACACATTATTAAAACCTGGAAGGATGGTTCTGAACTGTGGTCGGAAAAAAATATTAAGGGAGATAGAAGCGTTTCAGATGTGAAATGAGATAAATACTTGATGTAGTTGCAGGGTAGAAAATAGCCAGTAGAAATCAGAGCTATGATTAATAGTGAAAATAGGAACATACATTTCCATACACACACACAAACACACACACACACACGCACATACGAACACACACACACGCACGCACGCACACGCACACACACACACATGTGATGAGAACTCACAGGATTGGGATGAAACAGCTGTGTGTCCATAAGAAAACCACTTGTTAGTGAGACTCATCAGAAAAAAGTCTTCACTTTGTTAGGGAGCATAAAGACTGGACTTTGGAGCGATGGAAAAAAGGTCATGTGACCTGATGAGTCCAGATTGAGCCTATTTCAGAGTGATGGGTTATCACATCTATGAAGTTGTTCTTCCCTCAGGGCAAGGCCAGTTCTCGGGTTGTGAAAGAGCGGAATTATTTAGAGGAATTATTTTCACACATGAACCCTGTTCAGATCTTTTAATGGTCTTTAAAACAAAAAATCAGAGTGTGTAACTTTGTTTTGGTAGTGTATATACAGTATATTGTTCAAAATACTGAACATGATGTTTTTTTGTCTGGCAAGCTTCATGTCAGAGCACATGCATAAACATAAAAAGCATTGTCTCGCTCGATCCCAGTTGCAGGTCACAGCATTAATAATATACTCTAGAAACCTTTCTGCAAAAAATATTGCTGCTATTATTATATATATATATATATATATATATATATATATATATATATATATATATATATATATATATTATATTCATATCTATACAGCAAATATACCGTATCCTTCTGTCATTTCCAAGACAAATTATCATTCAAAACCATGTTTCAAATAAATACCATAAATTAGTAAAACCCCTTTAAAAAATGCATATTAAAATATTTAATTCTTCTTTCTTTATTATTCATTAGCATTAGTACCCATCCTTGACAATTAAAGATTTTTTAGTTAAAAGGTCAAAGCTGAATATAAGCTTTAATGTAATCAATGATATTATTATTTTATGTTGAAGTCGATGAACATGTCTGTATGTCTTTCATACAAGTTTGGTTATCCTACACATTGTTTACACGAAGTCATCAGCCAACCTGTTTAAAGTAGATTATTCCATCCGGCATATGACTGTTCATAACATCACTTTTACTCGTCATTTTGATTTTAACACGTAACACTGGGCTCTCAGTTAGGGTAATTTACTCGATATGTTTGGGATGTTTGCTCGAACAACCCATGTTTTATCCATAGTGGCGTTCCAGTTATAAGCAGGAATAGTGCTTGTTATAAGCAGTTTTGGAACCGTGAGACAAACTGGTTTTAAGCTTCCAGCAGGTATTATAAACATACATTGACCTGTCCATACATCTTTAAAGAATCAGTTTTCATAGTGTACTTGCACATCTGGCACATAACTGCTCATATACTTCTCTTCTACTCAACCTTTTGATTTAATTTATGCCGCAGATTTAACTTCAGGCAAATACCGAAGGACTGGCAGTTTCATTAGATTCTGTCCAGCCAGTTTTGTGTGATGCTGTGACAGAATCTTCAGAAAATGTAATGTCCTGATTCACATATTGTATTATTTTTGTCTAGCACAATGCTATTTAAATTTACATTTACAGTTATTCATGGCTCTAATTTTAGTTGAATGTGTTATGTTTAATTCCAGGATTTTTGTGTTTTATATTTGTGTGTATTTGTAAATTTGTTACTTCCCTTTGTTGCTGAAATGGTGTTGGCCTTTATATTCAGTGTACGTCTTGGCTAGAGAGCGCTTCTTGTTTTTTTCTTTGGTGATACTTCTTGTATTGGTAAAGTGTGTAGTAGTTTGTTCTCTGTAAATATCAGAGGCTAGAACAATGTTACATGACTTCTTCCTACTCCAAGTGTGTCCATATGGAGCGGACTGTATTTTGTAAATTACTTTCTTTTTGTTTTTTTTACATTTTGTCATCCCAGAGGATGTCATTAAAGACTTTCACAGTTGCACTGTCGGTGTGATTTTGCTAATTAAACAGGGCAGAGCATCGAAAGAGCAAGTTATGATCAATATACAGTGGAACCTCCGATTACGAGCATAATTTGTTCCAGAAGCGGGCTCATATTCCAAAACACTCGTAAATCAAGTTAAATTTTCCCATAGGAAATAATGGAAATTAAAATTATTCGTTCAACAGTCCCAAAAAATAAATACATAAAAATAATTAACACAAAATATAAAGTAAAAATAAAACAAATTAACCTGCACTTTACCTTAAAAAAAAGTAAAATTAAATCACCACAGATAAGTTTTACCTTTTATGTGCGCAGGCGCTGTGTGTGTGTGTGTGTGTGTGTTATTCTCTCTCTTGCGCTGCAGAGTTCAATTCAATTCAATTCAATTACATTTTATTTGTATAGTGCTTTTAACAATTGTCATTGTCGCAAAGCAGCTTTACACAATCAAAAGAATTATTTAAGTTGTATGGAATGTGAATGTGTATAAATCAGAATGATCAGATTGTCTCCGGTGAGCAAGCTGAGGGCGACAGTGTCAAAGAAAAACTCCCTGAGTTGGTAATAGGAAGAAACCTTGAGAGGAACCAGACTCAACAGGGAACCCATCCTCATCTGGGTGAAACAGAAAGCAGGAATTGATCTGCATTTATACTGTGTGTTAGGTGGCAGCCAGTTCAGCTATAACAAATATAGCTTTTCAGCCTTTAGTGAGTGCATTATGTGTGTGTGCACGCGTGCCTGTTTCTCTGTCTCTCTCTCTCTCTCTCGCCCTTAGTGTGTGTATGTGTGTGTTTGTGTGTGTGTGAAGCACCCCCTCTCTGCTTCACGGTGTCAAATTATGCTCACACACACACATAATGCACACACATAATGCACATACATAACAACAGAGAGGGAGAAAATGGTTTTTTAACCTCTAATGAGACTTGCTTTTGCTTTACACGCATATACACATGATATAAGAAACTGTACACATGCGCTGTACACACACGCTTACAAACACAAAATATAATGTGTTTAACACGCATACATGTGGTCACAGCGTTATATTAAACAGTACACGCGTGCACGGATGTTGATTTTACCAGTAAGAGACGAGCACTAAGACCCAGCAGGAACAAGAAACGCATGTGATACATGATACTCGGTACTCGTAAACCAAGACTTGCTTGTATTTCAAGTCAAAATTTATTACAAATCTTTGCTTGTCTTGTGGAACACTCGTAAACCGCGTTACTCGCAATCTGAGGTTTCACTGTACACAGAAAAACAAAACCTCTTTTATTTATCTAGATTGCATTGCCTGGAAAGGTCAGCTTAAATCTGCAACCCCTTTACTGTACCTAAGACTACAGTCTAAAAGTAAAAACGCTAATGATTAGAATGTCCTTAATGTCCCTGATCCGTTAGCATGACCGATAGCTAACCGCATTTCAATGTTCATTTTATGCTTAAAAACATTTCAGCTAGACTAGGTTTCTTGCAAATAAATACAATAACAAACAAACAAATAAATTAGTCAAAAATTGTTTCCAGATGTGAGTTCACAACATATTTGAAAGTCCATAGCTCTAAATAACTTAACAAAATTGAATGATTACAGTAACAATTTTTTGGGGGTCATTGTAAACCGGGACGTTTGATTGTGCAGAATAACAGAAGACAGTTGAGGGTTAAACACTGCCTTTATTTCTCTATATAATCCCCTGCTACACTAATGCACTTGGACACGTTCAAGGTGGTCTCAGTGTCCCCAAGCCATGATCGGACTTCCTGCTTCAGGTCAGAAACCCTGGCCTTCCAGGAACTCCTTTATTGACCCATGACATGATGTAACAAAAAAGGAAATGTTGTAGAAATGGTTGGAGCGAGGTCAGAACCTTAAAGGGGTTTCTGGGAAGCCTGTATTTCAGACGTGAAGCAGGCAGGCCGTTCATGGGTGTGGTATACTGAGAAAACATGCTGTGAAGCACTAGTGAAACACTATTGTAGAATTGCAGCGTCGCAGTGTTGTGTAAGAGAAATACAGATATTTCCTATAAAATCAGAGCTATCAGGCTAACTGGCGAGTCCCAGTGTGGCAATTTGTACATTTCCTCATGTTCAATTGTAAAGAAAAATGGACGCATGGCTCACTCTGTCATGTTGCATATGTATCAGTCCTCATTTATTCTCAGTATCTTAGCCTAGAGTCTAGTGATGATTAAACATCAGGACATTAGACATCAGGCATTAGACATCAGGGTCACAACAAAAAGATGATTTTAAACGTAAGCAGGTTATAATCACTATAATAAATGTCTAGTGTTAGACCAGACGCTCTGTCTGACTGGTTCCGTGATAATAGTCTGACTGCATACGTCCCCACATGACCTGATTAAGCTCTGCCTGAATATTTTTTAAAAAGAAGAAAAATGATCATTCTCACTCACTCATTGTTTACACCTTATGAGCAATTACTAATGCAGGAGTTGTGGAATTAAGGTGGATAGATTAATTAAAAAACCCCATCCAGGGTGTACTCTTCCTCATGCCCTAAATGTCCTGAGATCCAGAACCCTGTATAGAGGATAAAGCGGTGTAGAAGGTGAGTGAGCTAGGTCAGTTGTTAATATCCATTTCCTTGGCAATGTGTCTTTTTCCAGAATCACTAAATATACCTTTAAACCTTTAGGAAGAAAACAGAGATATCAAAAACTAATTTAATTTTTTTGCTATTTTATTATATAATAAAGCTATGTTACATTACCAGCTTGAAGTGACTCAAATCCAAATCCAATAAATTTTTTATTTTTTTTTACCATAACATGATTTTTTTTTTTTTCAGGACTGTCTGAACAAATCAGATTTTTCAGATCAGCTCTGAGTTACTTTCATATGTGATCCTAGATCGGTTACATATCTGATATGCGGACATGTGACTCAAAGGAGAATGGGCAGATTGGAATTCATGCAACTTTTTTTTTTTGTCTTTGTACATGTGGAGAGTGTTGACCTCATCAGTCAGCAATGGCAGTGCAAGGATTTAATTTCAACTGTGGAGAAAGTAGTCAGTGGAGGGAAAGTCAAATCCTTGATTAAATAGATATTTGAGGCAATGAGCCCTAACGGCTTGCCATTCACCAGAACAAAATTCATTATTTCATTCATTAATTTTCTATACACTGCACTTACACTGTACAGCATCACTGGAAGTCTGGAGACTTCCGGCACGAGCCAGGCCACACCCTGGACAGGGTAGCAATCCATCTCAGCACACACATGCATACACACACACACACACACACTCATTCACAGACAGCAGACAATTTGGGAACGCCAATTAATCCGCATGTTTTTAGATGGTGGGAGTAAACCAAATAAGCATGTGGAGGCCTGAGGTGAGAATCAACCCCTCAACCCTGGTGATGCTGAGTGATCGCACAAATATAGATTTAACTCAGATGATGCGATCAAAAGCGCATTTCAGATTGCACAAACATCCACATTACCATCAGGTATGTCGCTTTAAAGACATAGAATGACTAAGAACTACCAAAATCCCTGTTATTTCCTGATTTGATTTTACTTATCTAGGAACTTTGTAGCTTTGTAGAAGAGTCTGAAAACTCCCAAAAAACGCATGTTCCTACTTTGTTAATTTGTGCTTTTGACGTCCAAAACCAACGCATTTGTTGTGTAAGCAGTCAATGTTATGAAATATTGTTGCTAGTCAACTGGGAAATATAAATGTTGAGCAAAAACTAGCATAAGCTATCTTTCAGTCCATAATTACGGAGACTAGCTAGCTAGCTATAACCTAGCTAAGCCAGGTTAAATGCTGTAAACAATCCGGAACACCAACAATGTGTTGATTATTTACTAAGAGCATATGGTATGACTTAAAGTACAATGTAATTGTACCTAGCATACACCCTGGAAACAGAACTTCCTCTGTTTTTTGAGAAACATCAACATATATTATATTATATTCAAGTGAACACTGCGTTAAACATGAATGTGCATTCGAAGGGTGTTTGACCACTGTAGCTACAACTTGAAGCTGATATTGGCTTAGCCGTCCATTTCTGTATGACATCTGGCAGGTTTTGTCAGGTTCCTCGCCATCATGCTCAGAGATGACAGCTGTAATTCGTCTGACCTTCAGCACTAATAAAGTATTAAGTCCCTGTGAAGTGTTTAGTGGTGAGAGCTTTGTTTGGCAGCCTTACCAGGATTTGAACCTGCAGATTATACCTCAAGAGAAGGGAAGGGACTGCTGAAAGGATGACAGGAAGCAGGTTTTTTTTTTTTTTTTTTAACAAGGGATGGATTGAGTGAGGTGTGTGAGAGAAACAGCACACTTGGTTTAGATTCATGATGTGGATGTGCGAGTGAAAAACACGGTTTTGGGGTAGATTAAATATGATGGTGTAAATATGGTATAATGGGAAAACCCTAGGGGACAGATGAATAAGGTTGGCGTTCTGGTCTTGTAAATAATTATTATATAATATTACATATACTTTTTTATGCTGTTGAAAATATTCTCATTCACATGAATTTGAAAATGCTCACATGAGCACACCACCTTAGTCTGTGGTGAAGGTAAGACAACTCTTTTACATTAATAACATTTAGAGATTTGACAAGGCGCCATGCAAATAAATACCACAATTTTTTAAACCAATAGATTTACAAAGGTCTTAATTTTACAGTTCATTACAAAGCATTCTCCCGGGTCTAACTCAAAATCTCTGTTCATGGTATGATTTGTAGTGCAGCAAAAGTGGCTTAATTCCATTAATCAATTTTCCATACCACTTATCTTGTAGGGGGTTGCAGGGAGCCTGGATGCTATCCCAGGGAACTCAGGGCACATGATAGGAAACACTTTAAATGGGGTGCCCATGCATTGCAGTAGTGGATAAATGAGAAATTCCATCCATCCATCCATCCATCCATTCATCCATCCATTCATCCATCCAAGAACTTCTCTAGTCCAGCTAGGGACAAATGGTGACCATTGTATTTATTCCCATATTTTACAACCATGGAAGGACCAGTCGGCACGGTGGATTAGTGTTTAGCACTGCTGCCTTCCACGTCCAGGGTTCAGGTTGAATTCCTTGGCCAAGTTTAATTCCTGTCTCTGTGTGCATGGAGTTAGTATGTTTTCCCTGAGCTTGGTGGGTTTCCTTCGGGTTCTCCAGTTTTCGGGTTTCCCAATTGCATGTAATTTGTGAATGAGTGTGTGAGTGTGTATGTATGTGTCCTGTGATGGATTGGCACCCAGGGTGTTCCTCGCCTTATGCCCTATTTCTGAGTGAATGTATGAGAGAGTGGTAGTACCCCCGGGCAACATTCACACACTTCAGGCAATTTGGGAAACCAACCCAGCACGGAAGGAACATGCAAACTGCATGCACACAGACGCAAGGCGGCAATCGAACCCTAGACACTCAACCCTCTCCATCATTGAGACCATTTATTGAAAGTGTCTTGAAGGCATTGAAAAATGGCATATAAATATGCATATACCCTAACCCTAACCCTAAATTTACAAAAGAAAGAGCGCTTTCCCTTCCTTCCTCTTTCTCTTCCTTTTCCAAGGTAAGATGTAATCCAGTTTGGAGTCTGTGGTCGAAGTCTGAGCCCAGGATATCTCTATTAATTAGCTCCAATATGTCTGATTTCTTGGCTTGCCCTTTCGCAGCCCGGGCCTTGATGCCGTGAACGTCTCGTTTTTCTGCTGAGCTCCTGTTACGCCTTGTGCTTGTAATTAACATGCCTTCCCACTCAGTGTAGACGCATGGAGACAGCTGATAGTGTTCCTTTCCCCCTTCTGTGTGCAATTGTATACCTTCTCTCCTTTCTTTGCTTTGTTTCTGTGAATACGAGTGTATGTGAACATTTGTGTCTTACTGCGTTACAATGAATGATAAGGAAGGTCAGACTGAAAAAATGGAAGTCACTTCAATTCAATGTAGCAGGTCCTGGGGGTTATAAGGGGTCTCTGGGGCGGCTATTTCACACCGGTGGACAGAGTGCTAGAGCAGGATTTATCTTGGCAAAACCCTGTTTTTTCCATCACCATTGTGTAGATTTGAGAATGTTAACTTTTGCAGAGGTGGCAAGTTAATTCTAGGAGACTTTTCTTTTGACAGTATATTCAAAGTATATATAGTTGATCAAGTAAATATTTTAAACCTTTACTAAATCTAAACTTTAATTACAAAATCTAAACATTATAGTTAGTTTTCTGAATGTATACAAACTCAGCAACATGAATAGGATAAAAAAAATTGTGTGAATTTGTTTCAGAGAACACATTTCATAAAAAAATTTCTTGTGTAAACACCCATACTAACATTCATTCATTTTCTATACTGCTTAATCCTGTGTTCAGGGTTGCGGGGGACCTGGAGCCTATCCCAGGAGACTTCGGGCACTAGGCGGGGTACACCCTGGACAGGGTGCCAATCCATCGCAGGGCACACACACATACACACACACACCCATTCACACACTATGGGCAATTTGGGAACGCCAATTAGCCTAACCTGCATATCTTTGGACTGTGGGAGGAAACCGGAGTACCCGGAGGAAACCCACCAAGCACGGGGAGAACATGCAAACTCCATGCACACAGAGACGGGAATCGAGCCTGGCCGGGGAATCGAACCCAGACCCTGGAGGTGCAAGGCGACAGTGCTAACCACTACACCACCGCGCCACCCCCCCCCCCCCATACTAACAATTTGTGCAAAATATCTTTCACATCAAATGTAATAAACAAGTCTCATTATGTTTAATGTATCACATTTTGTAGCTATACTCTGTAGAAACTAGGATTGTTACTAAACACACCAGTCAGGATTCAATTCTTTTCATGATATTGCCTTTGATTCTGTTTAGAAGAAAATTGTAATGAAAATTATTTCTGAATCATAAAATAACTACCAACATAAAGCAAATATTTATTTACAGTATAGTTAAATAATATATAATATAAGTTCACCATATATTAAAATAACTAACTAAAAACATCAATTCATAAACTTTTCCTGATGATCAACTAAGACACAAGTGACTCCCGATCAGCATCATTTTAATAATTTCAAAAACTTAGAGCTTCAAAGACAACTAAAGCTCTCAAGCTCTCAGCAGAACTGAAGTAATGTCAAAGCGGATGTCATTTAAAACATAATGAAAATCTTTTTACCTGTCATAACATGGCTCAGTAATCATATAAACCAGAATGTTAATGATTAATCATTAATTGATTAATTGGCTAAAAGTTTTTAACCAATTAAAATGTAATGAATAATAATGATAAATGAATGATAATGTTTTGCATCATATTTTTCCATTGTTCATATATCTATTAACTTTTACACCACTTGCAGTTCAGACAGTTTGCAATACTGGACATTATAACTTTAGCAGTGTCGGTTTTTACATCTTTATTGCATATATTTTGTGTTTGGTTTGTTTAAACTATTTGTGCATAATGAATTTATCTGATTTGTTGGAATTGTGCCATAAGAATAGTTTAAATAATCCTTCAACTGCAAAAAAAAAAAATATGCATCTTGTTATCATTATGGTTCATTGATACTTGAACATGCTAGTAATTCAACAATCAGTTGTAAAATCTGCAACCTTATATATAACCTATGTTGTTGAGCTAGCAGATGATGAACCAGCAAGCTTTCTATATACGTGAGCTGACAGTTATTTGCACAGTGTGGCTTGTGAACATAACCTAATTGAATGGAAACCTCTTTAACGGCATAGAACGACTGCCAGAAATCGAGTTATCTCCTGATCATGATTTTCCAGTGCTGTGGAAACACAGAACATTAACTTACATATCTAGGAACTTTGTAGCTTTGTACAAGAGTCTCAAAAGTCCTGGAAACTTCTGGAAGTGCATGTTCCTACTTTTTTAATTTATGCTTTTGACATAAAACAACAAAACCAATGCATTTGTGGTGTTTAAGTGGTCAACAACAGCAAAACATTGTTGCTAGTCAATTGGGAAATATAAATGTTAAGCATAAACTAGCATAAACTGTATTTCAGTCCATAATTACTGAGACTAGCTTGCTACAGTAGCTAGTCAGTTATTATATCATCTCTTTATATTTGAAAGCATTCAGTTACTAAAATTGTGCTAAAGCCATTTGTGTGCAGTGCGTGAAATGTATAAAATTTTAAATAATCCTAAAAATTGTTTTAAAGCAATTTAATGAACACAATCCATGCTGGTTAATCCAGTTCTGATGAAAAAACATCCCTTTTTTCACTATAAAGTTATTTAAGGAGAAGCAGGGAAGTCTTGGTGTCAAAATGCGGCCGAGATCTCCCTCGGATGTAACTCAAATCACACAAAATGCAACTTAATACCTGATTTGATGTGATGGCCACATATTTGAACTCTCTGGTTTGTGCTGATTGGGATCTCTGGTGCCTAATCAGTGCAATTGCATCATCTGCATGATTAATAGCATGCTGATTTCCATGATCGCACATTTCAACATTGCACATAAGGACGGTGCTACAAATAAGTCATAAGCTATTTTTCTTTCTTTGAGCCTGGGTTTCACCTTCTTGTTTTCTATTGCCAGTTTCCGAGGTCAAAGTTCACCTATCTGATATCACCCGAATGAGGATGGTTTGCCAGTTGAGTCTGGTTCCGCTCATGGTTTCTTCCTAATGACATCTCAGGGAGTTTTTCCTTGTTTCCTTGCTTTTCCGGCTTACTCATCAGGGACAAACTGATAATTACAGTCTATACTTTTTACATACATGTTCTAATTTCTTTCCTTCAATTTTTAAATCTGTAAAGCAGCTTTCTCTGTTTATTTGTTTGTTTTTTTCTGAAAAAACTGAAGTATACTGTTTTCAGGTGTCTCCTATATGACCAATGCAGGGGGCCAGATGCTGCGGCTAAATCGTAAAAGTTGGCTGAAGTTGAGTCGCTCCACGCGCCTGGATTAGCTCTGCACTTCACATTTCAGGCCATCTCTTTTCTTACAGCTCTATTTCTGTTGAATCTGCTTACATTACATGGGTGTTAGAGATTGAGACTGTGCACACCAAAGGTTCCCCTGTTTAAGTCATTCTGCCAAGTAGTATTTGTAAAGCAGCCCAGTCATAAAAGGACAAGCAGAGCTCATCTTTGGGAGAATAATTGGCCTGAGTGCAGACACTGAGCCCATTTTAACCCCATTTAAAAATTTTTACATGTTCTCTCTATAGGACCCTGTTGGCTCGCTGCACTATGTTGGTGGTAAGTTCAGTGAATAGTTATCTTTTACTGCCACCCTGAACATATGGTAATAAAGGGATCACATGACCAAGTTGAATGAAAGGAAGCTTTGTAAAAAATTTAATAAAAATAAAAAACGTCTTAGTTTGATTAAAAAAAAAAGAGTTGATGATGATAACAAAATGTCTTAAGATGAATGGACAGAGATGTGTGTTTGAATTCAGAATATATGTATCTGATCGTTTTACCCAACAAGAATTTTTGGATTGTAAAAGCGTTGTAGCAACCTAAATTTGGAGATGTTACTGACATATCCTGTTTTTTTTGTTTGTTTCTTGAAAGTTAGAATAAATTTGCTAAAATTATGTTGGACCAATGTTGACTACATGACATTGAAATAATGTTGAATGAATAAGACTAACAGAATATTACAAAGACCACTTCCAAATTATATTTATTTATCTTTATATATTTCTATACATTGGCAAAAAAAAAGTATGCGAACCTTTTGGAATTTTATTGTTTTCTGCATTAATTTGTCATAAAATGTCATAAAAATCTAAAATATAAAAATCTAATCCTCATCTAAGTCAAGAGTATTGACAAATATGTGCTTGATCTTTCATGACTTTATTGAACACACTCAAACTGGCAGTGGAAAAAGTAAATGAACCCTTGGAATTACTGGTTGACTCCGCCCCCCTGGCAGTAATAACCTCAACCAGACACTTCCTGTAGCTGTGGATCAGATCTGCACATCGTTCAGGAGGAATTTTAGCCCCATTCTTCCTGGTAGGACTTCTTTATAGCTCTGTCATGTTCTATGGACATCTCATGTGTATGGCTCACTTCAAGCCATTGCATCTCTATTGGGTTCTACTGGGCTCTAACCTGGCCACTCCAAAAAGCAGGTTTTTATGAAGCCATTCTGATGTGGACTTGCTCTGGTTTGGGGTCATTGTCCTGTTGCATCAGACACATTATCCTGAAGAATTTTTTGGTACGCTTGGGAATTCATCTTCCCCCCAATGACTGCAAGCTGGCCAGGCCCTGATGCAGCAAAGCAGGTCCAAATCATGATGTTTCCTCCATCATACTTTATGATTGGGATGAAGTTTTCATGATGATATTCAGTGACCTTTTTACATTCGGATGTAATGCTGCATGTTCTTTTTAAACAGATCAATCTTTTATCAGTGCACAAAACATTTTGCCAACACTGCCGTGGAGTGTCAATGTGCTCTTCTGCAAACTTCTGTCTTATGACATGGCATGCAACAATGTTCTTTTTAGCAAGCAGCAGCTCGTCCTATCACCTACTGTAGCTCCCTTTGTGGTGTCCTGACCTGGATATCCTGCTTGTTTAATGTTTAATGTACTGTAGACTCATGAACACAGATGTTAGCCACTTCCAATTATCCCTTAACATTTTTTGGCTCAATTGGGTTTGTTTCTTTACCTCATTGATTAGTCTTTGTTGTGCTCTTTGAGTCATTTTGACCAGATGCCCACTTTTTGGGTGAGTAACCACTGTCCCAAAGTGTCTCCTGTAACTCCAGCAACTGTAGACTGGTGAATTACTAAAGTCTTTGAAAACACTTTGTAACCCTTTTCAGCCTTATGTAAATCAACAATTCTTGATGGTAGATCCTGTAAAAGCTCTTTTTGGCGAGGCATGGCTCACATTAGCGTATTTTTCCACACCTTCAAACTCATTTTCTTAACAAGACCCCAGGTGTGCTAACACCTGAGTCCAATTTGCATTTTTGAGGTCATTAACACAGGGATTCGAATACTTTTAACACAAGCACTATGAGGTTTTTATGGTTGTTCTCAATAAAGACATGAACGGTGAGAATATTTGTGTTATTACTTTAAGCTCATTATATTTGTCAATGCTTTTGGCTTAGATGAAGATCAGATCAAAATGCAGAAAACCGTGAAATTCCAAAAGGTTCACGTACTTTCTCTTGCCACTGAATATCCTTGTATGAAATGCTCATACTGCTGTTTCTAGTTTTTTTCTGTTCATGTGAATGAACATTGAGCGGCATAAATGATGTAAATAAAGGGTTGATATTCTGTTTTAAAGTTGTATGTTTAACATTGTGTTGTGCTCATTCGTTCCAAATGATCCTGATGTCATTTTATCAAAGAAATTCTGTCCTTTTAAAACAACCTTGTCCGGATGTTGTGGGTTGGGCGGATGATGTCACAGCCTAATTACAACTATACGACAATGTTAGACTTTATGCTGGGCAGATTCCATGGCAAAGTCAAAAGTAGTAAAAGTGGAAAGCAACTTTGTAAAAAAAAATTAATGGCAAACGGTTAGGCATTATTCATTATTAACGGTGTAGCATTATATTCAGTCACATTTGTTGCCTATTCATGACTTTTGTGTAACTGGACCTTTCTAAACTTTAGCTTAATATCTCTGTTATAGGTCACTAATTGATTTTGTCACCACAGCTCCTGTTGTTTCTTCAGCAGTCTCATCCTATTTATAAAAACTGCAGAATATCGGTTCCAAATCCCACAGATGTGCTGACTAGACGCTAAAGCCTGATTGAGCCAGAAAAAGAAAAAAGAAAAATCTACATCATTTGCACTGGAAAAGGTTAGCTTTGCTTGTGTTGTCTCCAGCAGTGGACTCAAAACGGCAGAATATATTTTAGTTGTTTATTTCTTCATGGCACCTTTATAAAGGCAGGTTCCTGTCCTAACACAATACAGAACTCGAGGAACACAGCGCATTGATTGTCTTTGTTATTAAGATGTTTACAGGTTCAGATGTTCTGATGTTCGTTGTTGTCTTCCTACCTGCCAGACTAGACTTCATAACTGTAATCTGGTCCTTTTGGGAATGAAATGTAGATTAAAACTAAATTTTGTACAAAATGTTCTGCTAATTACAAAATCATTTTGGAGCATGATTTTATGATTTAGGATTTTTTAAAAGGATTGTTTTTGAAGATTATCATATCACAGAGCAGTTTTTGAGAATTCTTTCAAATATGACTGATCAGAAACTCTGTGTTTATTACCAACAGTATAAAAATAGATGTGACAGTAGTGCACGTTGAATTGCTTGTTATCATTTCTATAGCAATTCATATGAACTATGAGCAATGAACTATAGCAGTTCATTAACAAAGACTAATCGAAATCTAATAACGTGAGGAGTCGCTTGTTGAGTGTTTGAGGAAGAAACAAACCAGTTAATGTGTAACTTGTCTGTTATATTCTGGACAAAAGAGTTTATACTTGCAAGTTCTTGGTAACATGATTTTATAAACATTCATTCATTCATTTTCTATACCGCTTAATCCTGTGTTCAGGGTCGCGGGGGACCTGGAGCCTATCCCAGGAGACTTCGGGCACTAGGCGGGGTACACGCTGGACAGGGTGCCAATCCATCGCAGGGCACACACACACTCACACACTCAATCACACACTATGGGCAATTTAGGAACGCCAATTAGCCTAACCTGCATATCTTTGGACTGTGGGAGGAAACCGGAGTACCCGGAGGAAACCCACCAAGCACGGGGAGAACATGCAAACTCCATGCACACAGAGACGGGAATCGAGCCTGGCCGGGGAATCGAACCCAGACCCTGGAGGTGCAAGGCGACAGTGCTAACCACTACACCACCGCGCCGCCTATTTTATAAACAATATATTTAAAATGTGAAAAAGTGATGCTGGTGAAGGTATGACTGTTTATAGCTACTATGACTAAATTTCCGGACATTTTATATAACTGTAAATAGATAAGAGTATGATTAATTCTTACTTTATTTATTCTGTAGTAAAAAATTGGTAGCATAAGAACATTTGATGTATATGTATATTTCAAATGTTTTTACACTACCAATTTTACATATACAGTACAGTATATAAAATTGGTAGTGTAAAAACATTTGAAATATACATATACATCAAATGTTAATGTAAGAACTTTTATATTTCAAATGTTTTTACATATACATCAAATGTTCTTATGCTACCATTTTTTTCCCTTACTACAGAATAAATAAAGTAAGAATTATATATAATGTTTAAATCATTTATATCACTCACTATCACTCATCATCTATACTGCCTTATCTCGTATTTAGGGTCGCGGGGAGCCTGGAGCCTATCCCAGGAGGCTTAGGGCACGAGGCGGGGTACATCCTGGACAGGGTTATATACATGTGTGTATATATATGAGTTTGAACCACACAGCAAAAGGTGGCTTATTAATGTCAGTCCTATATAACATAACACATAATGTTTTTAGGTAAGTCAGAGCTTAATTCAGATATAAAATCATTCCACCAATATGAAATTCCTATAATTACTCAAATGTCATGTGATCTACGGCAGCCATTTTGAAACCTTAAAAATGTTAGCAAGGTCTTTCTGAAGTGTAAAGTTCAACGCTTAATGCCTCTAACAAGCCAAAGATTCTTGAGCACGAGGCTGGATTTCCCGGATGTGACTTGACCTGGGTTGTATCGCGAAAGCCGTCGTGCGTGCGCTCTGTCAGTCGACTTCAGCAAACCATCTGAGTTTAACCGCGAGCTGGCAGCGGCGAGGGCTGCGCAAACAAGCTGCGGCCTTGCCGAAATACGTACACCAGTAAGGCCTGTGTTCGTCTCTGCTTCGATGTTTTAAATGCCGCAGAATTTTGTGGAGGGATCAGGAGGCCTGATTCGGTGGAGGTTTGTTTTGGCCCTGCTCTTTCCATTTGACTATGGGCTGCAGCTGTTCACGGTCTGTGCGTGTCTCCCAATTAAAGCATTAATCCAAATCAGTTAAAATGATGGCACGCGGAGGAAGGACGCCCACGAAGTGTGCTCTGTCTTTCTCTGTTTCTTTCCCTCTGGTAATTGCTCACCAAGCATTCCTTAAAATGAGCATCAAAGCCGGGGGTCTGGTAAATGTGGAAAATCTGAACGTGAAGAGCAAAAAAAAAAAGGAAAAGAAAAGTGGGGAAATTAAGTCTGGGCTTCGGCTTTCTCCTCCAGTGTACATTTTCCCCCCGCAGCTTACTATCTAGCAAATGAGCTTGGATATGTTTTCTCATTTGTCCTGGCCACTTCTGGGAATGTTTCTACGAAACGGATCAAAATCGATATTTACAACATTTCAAAGCCTTTGTATCTGGCAATTCCCTGAGCGCCCGGGTTCCCGAGTTGTGGTCTACCTCAGCTATTCGACTCCTCGACTCTCCGGGATGTACAGATCAACATGCGGAAAAAGGTCAGGATGTAAATGTACATAGTCAACGAGAGGAAAAGGCAAGAGCTCGGGGACGGCATGAAGTTATTTCTGTTTACGCCTGCGCCTCTTGCGGACTGCACACGTCGCCGAGGACGAGAGCGAAAGAGGTAGATGGAGGCCATCCTTTCACCCTCATTACTCTAGGTTAATATAAACACCTAGGCAGCAAATCTGGCAAGTCAAGTCAGCGCTAAACATCTTCAAATACAAACACAAGGACTGGAGCTCACCCAGTCGCTCGGGGGACACCTGCGCACTCCTGCAGAGACTATCTGTCCTGTGACCCGACCATTAAGCCACCCTCATAACCTCCTATTTATAGACAAAAACCTCAACCACCAAGTGGCTGAATTAGAATCAGGGATAAAGTCCATATGTGCTGTGTCAGACCACAGATGGGACAATGTTGGACGTTCTCCATGCAGACATCCGTAATCCTCCTTCATAACACAGAACTGTGGAATTCAAAATTCATATCTCGGGGCTCGGAGTCTGTCGCTTTGTGTACCCTCAAGTATGCACAAGTGTACAAGGTAGATAAGTCGAGTGAAATGTCTATTCTGTGGAACAATGCAGTATATCTTAGAATATCTCTCTCTCTCTCTCTCTCTCTCTCTCTCTTTTTGTCTTTCTTCCCCCAGCATGTTGAGTTTCTGGGAGGTTGGATTCGGTTAATCCTCCGTGGCCCGTGTTATGCGTGGGAGGAATGTGATAGACAAAGCTCGGTTATTCCGTCGTCCCCCGACTCTCCACCCCACCTCCCTGCTCTCCTTCGTCAGACGATAACGCTGCAGATTGGAGAGAGGATGAGGGGGTGTTCGTTCGTGCAATGTGAAGCAGCGATAAGGAGGAATTGGAAACGTTGTAGACTGTAGAAAGAGTCCAACTTCTATTGTGGAAGAAAGGCGAGTTCCTGAGGCAGGAGGGCAGGAAGGGCAGGGAAAGGTGAAGGCCGAAAGCAACATTAATTACCCTGCCGGGGTCATAAAGCACCTGTCTGAGGTTGACACTAGAATCTTGTTCCTATCGTGCCTTTTAACAATGCTTCTCCATGCCTTGTCATGTAATAAACGCATTATCAGACATAATCTTTAGAGGAACATGACAGTTTTAAAGGTGTAACTGTTGAATCTGATGCTTTTTTGAGCACAGATAGCGCCATGGTTTCAAGCATCATCAGGTGGAGAAAGCAATAAAAATATTTTAAAAGAAAAATATTTGGATTTTGCATTAGTCATTTTGAAATGGAAATTTGACTCCTCCATATTGCTCATGACTCTTGACAAGGTTTGTAATTTGCATACGAGCCGATCAACAAATATGTTGTTTGTTTGCAAGCTATGGGCCTGCTGTTTATAACACATCTCATTTTTATCTTTAAAAATCTTTAAAAAGCAGTAAATAAATAAAAATACAAAATCTCCATGGAAATCTTGCATATAAGAGAATATACAAAATAAAATATTAAACTCTAGAATATATGTAAGTATGTCGATAAATGAAAGAATTTCAAAATTACACAATATGTGAGACCTCACTGGGGTTTTCAATCAATCAATCAATCAATCAATCAATCAATCAATCAATCAATCAAAAAGCAGAGATAAAATGATGTAAAAGTCCTCATCTGAATCAATTTTCTGGTTGTTCACTCAATATGAACTAAAAAACTATTTTAATTTTATCACCAAAAATTATGTATAATCGCTTTAATGACTAATGTTTAAACAACAATCAAACTATATATTTAATTAAAACAATGATTATAATAAAACAAATATCCACTAAATAAATGTGTTAAAATAAAAACAACTTAAAGGTTTAGATAACTTTTAACAAGCAATTTTGTTTTCAACATTTTACGAAAAGTGTACTTAGTCATGTGACTAGGGAATATTATAATATTTAAATCTGAACCACAACTGACAAGGAAGAGATGCAGGCAAAATATTCTGCAAAGGATTTTTATGCACTTTGCACACATTTTCATAAAGTAACCTTGTGAATAAGTAAAAAAAAAAAAACTTTAATATGCATTTATTTTGTTTCTTTATATTCCCCAAAACAGCATTTTTCCCTGTATTATTTGATGTATACATGCATATTATAAAAGGTCAAAGAAAATGATTAAATATGAATGTAAATAAGTGTTATAAAGATCTACAAAAGAAAAACATGTCTGTGTTTTTCTTTTGTAGATCTTTATAACACTTATTTATCCTGATAGTTTATTTAAGCCTGTTTCACCAAGGAATATGGAATAACATTGGCTGAAAGTGCTGATGCATACAAAATAGACCTAAGCTCAGTAATACATAAGTCAATACATATTTTTTTATTATTTACTTTAATGCATGGATTGTTCATTTGCATACTTCATTTACAAGACTACTTTTAAAGGAGCTATATTAATATAATGTTTAAAACATATTTTAACATGTCAAATAACATCTTTTCCAAAATGAGTTAGAGATATAAATTCATGCTTTAATTATTATATTAAATTATATTTAATAAATGTTAGTATTATAATGTTAGCCAAGTCTCCACTATGAAAACATAACACAAGCATCTGTGGCTAATCAGTATCTGTCCACGAGCTAACTGAGATGACTCAAAGCCTCGGTATAGCAAGCGCGAGCAGCGCGATAACTGGAGCTACAGATAAACGTTTACTCGAATAGTTTAACGAACGCGGTGTGTACAGGAAAGGAGGATGGTCATACTTTGATCCGGTACTTTATAACAATCAGGTAATTTATAAAGTCACTTTTAGCACAGCATTTGACCTTTTAGCCTGCATTTGTAGCTGAGGTTAGATAAGATTAGCATTAACTATGACAGACATGATCCGTCAATGAGGAATATGTTTCATTATAAAATTTATCTTTTCTTTAAAAACATTTAGAAGGGGTATATGTGATGTGATGTGATGTGATGTGATGTGTGTGTGTGTGTGTGTGTGTGTGTGTGTGTGTGTGTGTTCGTGTGTGTGGGATTTCATATTTTTAAAAGGGTAAAATGCTTAGCATTTTATATATAGGGGGAAAAAAAACGTTTGCGGGGAGTAATAGTGGAGTCCATTCATTACTATACTGCTTTATATAGTTTAATATTTATTTACTGAGATTGATGAAGTGTTTAATGAGAATTATATAATATTATATATAAGTATTATTCATATTGTTTTACATATTTAATTTCTAATTAATTCTAATCTAATTTCTATTTTAAATAAACAGTTGTGAACAAAAATAACATGAAAGCAACATGAAACTTTTAAGCTGCATTATTTATTTATTTATATACTTATTTATAATAGAATATTATATATATTTTATTCACCAAAAACATGTGAGAGAAGGACAATTAACTGTGTTTAGAAATCGCTAAGGCATTCATCATAATATTGCTATTATCATCTTTCTGGACAAATATTTAGTGTTAATGCATATTTATCGTTATTGTTTTATTTTTATTGCTTGTAAATGCGCTTTCTTATTTTCTTACATTTTTATTCTTTAACAAATGTAATGGCAGTTTGTTTGTTTTTTGGTATTTTTACATTTTATTTATAAATTTAAATGTTCAAATTTAGATTTAAAAGTACAAATATTTAAGTGATAGAAATAAATAGCTAAAATAAAAATAACTGGTAATTTTTTTGTTTGTTTCTTTGTTTGCTAAAGATTTTCTTTCTCTGTGTGTTACAGCTCTTGCTTCTTATAAATGTATTTGTTTTATACCTTAACACAAATTATAATGTTTGCTTCTTATGTACAGTATGCACAATCTCTGTGCATAAAGTGCATTAAAAAACATTTGCAGCATGTTGGAATCAGTGTGCATTTATTCCAACATGCTGCAAATGTTTGTTTTTTTTTTCTATTTTTTGGTTTATTTAAGTTTTTAAACTTGCAAAGCACAATGGATAAAAAAAAAATAAGTTGCTCTGAAAGGTTTGCTTCACATTACAGAACAAAATTTTTGCATTATATTTTCAAACACAGTCCTTGAATTAAAATCTGTAATTAAAGAGGCCACAAGATCTCGTTTTTCCGGCGTGTCTGGGTACGCACGCGGTCTCCGTATGCAGGCCTCTTAAATGAAGTGCGTGGAGAACACAAATATTTATATGAGCGTGCAGGTGAAACTTCTCCGTTTTTCAACTTCAGCCCGGTTCGTGTGTTCAAGTAGGAGGAATCGCAGAAACTCATCCTGACCTGGAATTTGTTTGGCCTGCAAGGTAGCTGAAGCTGAAAAGCTAAATAACACCATAAAACAATTTAAAGCTGCTCAGCGACACCGCTATAAATTTCAATACATTGCAATGGTGATTTGTATATTTTTTGGAAGAACATTATGGGATTACGGAACATTTAATATTTAATATTCTGTCTCTGATCTCTTATAAATTCCTATCAAATGAATATTACTTTAAGAAAATGGAACAGTTTTCATATTATATAAATGCTGAATCGCTTCTGTAATATATAGGAAGTGTATTGAATGAATTCACTAAATTATGTCAAAATATATTTCATCATCATTTGATCATCACTGTTTCCACAGCTACTGCTGCTCCTCATTTCAAACACTGGATTCTAGGAATAATTATATAAAATGGAGTACCAGACGGATACAAAGAATGCAATGGAAAAGAGATCTCTTTGAGCGTTGTGTTGTTTTCCCTGTTCAGGCACGACGATGCCGGAGTTTGGCTCACTGGTGGGCCGCTTTTCTGCGTGAGAAACTCTCTGCTCGTCTGTTCTGGGAAAGTAACGCTTCGCCCTCAAATTCCCTGTCATTACTCTGTACGCTTTCAATTCTCCTCTATCTGTTCTCTGGAGCACTCCACTGCAGATCCACCTAGCGTCGTGTTTATACATCAGGGCAAATAATAAAACACGTGTGTTACTGTAGGAGACACCTGCTGATGGTCCGCTGATCTGATTGTCCCTCAGCGTCCGAGCTGTACTCGTGCACAGCTGGGAGTTAATCACACCTCGGCTAATGAGACCCACTCCAGAGCAGTCGGATGAAAGAAAGCAAACAAGACATATTTGTTAGAGTTCTGACCGAGCGAGATTTTAAATGTTGCTGTAAAACAAGGAGAGTGAAGGTTCGAAGAATTCGGAGAGCACCATAGGTCGGGTCAGGAGGCGAGCTTGGCAGTGGTGGCGGCGGACATTTTTCTCTGTCAGAGCTCACAGGAGTCGCTACAAAGGAGCCAGCTGTCAGGCCTCATGGAACCTGGCCTCTAATTAAAACAGTGGAAAATTAGATAACTCCGCAAATTCATCACGGGCGCCCCGAGCCGTCAGGGCTCGGCTGCTCTGGGGGGCTGCCACCCATCTTTTGTTTACACTATCGAGACTTGGCCCCTCTGCGCTTGTGTGTTTTTTAGAGCTGATTTTTTTTTTCCTAATGGGCCACAAGGGCTTGTCCTGGATGTCCCGTCCTCTCCAAACCCCCTCCTGCAAGAAGATGATGGAGACCCTCCTTCTACCCTTCCATCCGGGAATGATGAATTCGCCCACGCCTTCCTCGTTAGCCCCTCATTTATTAGCTGCTAATGGAAGTTCTGAGCGCTCTGATCTGAAGTCATGTCCTGGAATACAAACGTCTTCGACATTCCTTTAGCCGGTCTCATCCGGTCCAAACCTCCTTGCCGTTTCGGTTCACGTCTCACATTGCGTTTGAGCTCAACATGCCATTCGTTGCTGTCTAACAAGGTCAGGTGTGATGAAGAATGATATCCGAGCACGCTGTGGTCAACCTCACGTCAACCCAATCCTGACAGTTTACTCCGACCAGAACTGCCGGGCCTGTTTTAACAGCTGACGTTTACAGTACAGGCTGCGTGAAAAACCAAGGTGCACTTAAAAAAAAAAAAAAAAAAAACAGGTCCTGGAACGATAATTGTTTTAATGGGGTTACACCTAATCTGTCATGCTATAAAACACAAATAAATGGTGCACCGGAGAAATGTGAGAGTCCCGGCCAGAAACACTGGAACGTGAAACCAGGAGACAGAACTTCAGGCTCACCATTTGAACACACAAATCATGTGCGAAATATTTAACAAGTCCGGAATGAAACACTTCGCAGTGCGCTGTTACAGGAAAATAATCAACAGTGCGGTGCGGTGGTGTAATGTGGGCCGATGTTGAAGTTACTGTCAACGCCATGAAGTTTATTATTTTCTTATAAAACACATTCCCAGAAGTGTGTTGTTTCTTTTATTTATTAACGAACAACCCCACACTTTTTAGATGTTTAAAGTTGTATTTAATGCCGAGCACTGATAATCATAATGTGCTATAAAGTATAAAACCAGATGCAGAAAAACGAGGGGTTGTTTAGTAGTCGACCTGCTCCAGTCCAACTTTCTGAACTTCTTCTGAATTCTGATTGGTTAAATGGTGTTGATTCATTTTCTGTAACCGCAGCTATGGTAGTAATTCTGGCCATGAAGGACATCACAGGTTTATTTAGTCTAATATGTTAGTTGCATTCCCATAGCAACAATCCATTTTACTGGGACTGGAACTCTCCATTCCATTTATGGACAACAACAAAAAAGCGTATCATTAGTTGTATTGGTAATATTCTCTGTTTATTTAGCATTTTAAAAGAAGGAGTCTCCAGTGTCAGCTAATTTTCCATCAGAGAAAAGACTTAAGGAAAAATGTTTTTTTTTTTTTAAGTATAATACCTTTTATTCTCTAAGTAATTATTTAAATGTCGGTAAGACTGTTTATAGCTGCTACAACATCCACAGCATTAACCATAAATATGAAAAGACAAAAACCCTAATGTAACATTTAACCAATTAATACATTTATAAATAAATAAAACATTTGCTGCATTAGAAAAGGAACAAAACATTACATCATGTGTAGTGATTTAAATATTCAACTGCAACAACTTTTGCAACTGTTGATCATTTTCCTGTAACAGCACACCGCTAAGAGTTTTATCTCAGACTCATGAAGCATTATAAAAATAAAAAAAAACACTTATCCGTGTTTTAAGACATTCTCTCTCAAAACGTAACGATTAAATATCAGCTAGAATGCATGCAGAATAATATCCAAGAGCACAGAGGATGATGTATGATGCCGCGCTGTACACCCACACTCGATGGGATTTAATAAACATGTAGTAAGAATCTTCAGTTGATATATGAAAGCATCATGTATATCTTTGGTCCTTGAGGAGCTGCTGTCCCTCTCCGTCCCCTCCATGGGGGGTCTGACCCGGTGGTCTGCTTCCCTTCCACAGAGAGGCAGCTCCATGTAAACACAGCCCCGAGCGCCACTCTTCATCCACCTCCCTCCCTCCATCCATCCCCTCTCACACGCCCACACACACTCACTCACTCATGCACAAACACACACACACACACACACCCTTCAGCTTGAGTCCAGTGACCTGGCTGGATCAGGACCCGAGTGGACAGCTCCTCCTCTCCACAGACATGTCCGACGTCCTTCATGTCTGTACGCGTCTCCAGCCATTTGTCACAGCGGTGTGGTTCACCGCAGCGTTCATGTTTCTGCCAACTCTTTTGACATTTCAGCATTTTTTCCCCCCCTCGTTTGTCTCTGGATCATTTTCGTATTACAAAATTCATCCAGTCAGCTGCAGAACTATTGGCACCTTTCAGTAGAACGGGCAACGTGACACACAGTGATTCACATTTTCCATTCACAGAGTTCGAGGACCAAGTTCGCTTCCCACCAACAAAAAGTTTACTTCGTGTTTTCTGTTCAAAAACAACAACAACAACAACAACAACAACAAAATCTGCTTTTGAAAATAAGTTTACTATGCCTCATACTGTAAGTTTACTGATGTTTGATAAGTTTACTACAGTATGTTTCATAGCTATCTATATTATTTATCTCGTTAACCTGATGCATTAGTAGAATTATCTGTCCTACACATTATTACGAAACTTCACAACTTCTAAAAGAACATTCATATCATCTTATAAAGCATGCACAATTCATAAGACTTTATACACAGTGAAGAGATACACATACAGTACACATTGTTATACATTGCTATTAGTTTAATATGGCACATGTACAGTATAATTACTATAAAGGCTTGTGCATCATTTATAACAAGTTATAAAAAGCATTATGGTTTATCATAATGTTTATTAACACAGAAGAAACAAAAGACATTATAAGCACCACTGCATGAACTAAATATTGCATAAATTGACGACGTTTTTCATTTCTGTTCTACCTCAAAAATTGCAATAAGCGTTTAATCATTTTAATGGTTGAATAAGTAAATGAGAAATAAAATATGTACTTAGTCAATGCAACATGATATGACAAATCTCCTTAAAATGAATGTATTAAAAGCACTGAATGCTTTTTAATCAAAGCAGAGTTCTCACAGCAGTCTAAATAATGGAGATGATCATGTGATATTTATGCACTTCACATTAACTTGCATAACTTTAGCTTTGGCAATGCATCTGGTTTCATGCAAAGTCTGGATTGTTCAAATCAAACCGGGACTTGCGATGACATTTCTGCTGAATGCACTGATAAGATCGGATTGACATTTCCAGATGACGCCAAGCGCGGTACGGTGCTGAGACTCTTAAAAACATTTGAATGTTATAAACATCTTCAAGAAGCCGGTGAATGACGATCCCATTCAGATCCCACTGCAATCATTCCCGTGAACAGCGAGCGTGAAGCGCCTGATCCCTAAAAATTGAGATAATTTGTCTCCAACTCACGTACAGTAAGAGATGCATACATGTGGGAACTGTACATACTGTACAATCACTGAACAACACCACTCGCACTTTACAGGAACTCGGCCGGGAATTATTGCAACTTAGTGGCCTGTATCTGTTTTTGACTAATTTGCTACTATTTAAATATTAACATAAATAATTAATATGGCTGCGTCATTCCAAAAAAACAAAGCAAAACAAAACAGTGGAGAGACAAGAAAATCCTGTCACATAAGACTTAACGACGGTCATGGTGACCGTAAAGAGGGACTTCAGAAAATAAACACATGAGACCGGAAATTTATGTTGCCTTCATGCAACCTCTTTTAGTGTTATCATTTGCTTTTAGTCACGTTTAGAACATACAGAATTTAGTTACTGTGAAGCACTCAGACGTGTGTGAACTGTGTATCGAGGACTTTAACGACTGCTTTAAACATGACTTTGTCAATCAGATGTGATTTATCTCTTCCACCGTTAATTTTATGTATTTATTTATTTATTTATTTTGGAAAATGCATGAAAAAAAAAAGGTTTTCGGTTTAAAATTTGAGCAAATTTAAAACCATTGAAGATCAAATAAATACTCAATTATTTTGAGATTTTTTTTTCATCATTAAGTAAACATTATTTCAAGATTCAAGATTCAAGATTCAAAGAACTTTATTAATACCAGAGGGAAATTGCTCAAATGCAGGTAATATTACTGATCACAAAGGTGGACGGCCAAAACACAGTATGGATGCTTATTTTAATTATTTATTCATAAATAAATTATTTATAACATATTTCAGGTCATACATATAATACAGAAAATGTGTTTGCCCAAAGAAGCTACTTCTGAAGTTTTCTTTCTTGCTTTCCTAACAATTTCTAAAAAGTTGCTAACTTCAGCCGTTTTGGAGAGATGATTTTATATATGCCTCAAAAATGGCCTTTAAAATGCAAATTATACATATTTCTTTTTTTCATATTTAATTGATACAAAAAGCATTTTCTAGAAGCACATGACCTGTAAAAATTGTTGCTTATATTGTTTTTTGGTAAAAGCTTAAAAAAGCGAAAAATCTGTAGTGTCCGTAACCAGGTCAAATTCATGTTGCAATGTATTAACTATTTTGCATTTTAGCATATTACACTTTTTCAGGTTTACTGTATGTCTTTTCATGTGAAAGCTAAATTGGCCAAGTTTCATCTGAATGACAGTTAAGATTATTGAAAGATTTGAATTTGAAAAAGTTACGGACACTACACGAAAGGGCAAAAAAAAAAAATTATTTAGCAAATGTGTTTCTTTTTACCTGATATATCTCATATGTCTCATATTTAAAATGTAAACTTTTCAGGCTTCAGGCTCAATTATCTTTGTATTCATATTGAATCTTGCTGTGAGAACACATAAAACATGGTGCGTAAACACGACATACTGTAAAAAAATAATGAAATATTAGAAATCCTCACATTCGCATGCGACTCGGTTGCTTCTCTTCATCCTAATGAGCCTAATGTGTGTTACAGGTGCTAAGAATAGCACTCAGAGAAGCACATCTGTCTTCGACTACAAAGACTACACGAGGGTCCTCTTCACCCTCCCTTCACCCTTCCTCGTCTTCCCTTCTTTCTCATGCTCTCCCTCCCGCTCTCGTTCCTCCTCTCGGGCTCCGCCCTTGAAATCGAGTCGCTCTTTCTGTTCTGTCAGCTCTGATCAGAGCCGGTGGACGTCAGCGAGGCTCTCTGCAGCTCACACAAAACAGCTCTTTGGAAAGAAAAAAAAAAGGAGAAAAAGAAGAAGTGGTGGGAAATAAACAATATGGCGAGATCAAGAGTGTTTCACACTAGGGATAAATATTAGTAAGAATGTGGCTGTAACACGTGGAACACATATGGGGAGGAGAGGGTCGCTCAGCCACTACAATCAGCAGGCGCTGTGATTCTCTCTCTCTCTCGCTCTCTCTCTCTCTCTCACACACACACACACACACACATAGTGTGTACATATAAATTTGAGGAAGACCAGAGAAATCTTGGTTGCCATGGGAGCTTTCATTTCCCACCACGATGGTTTTATTCCACCAAAGTGTTTCTCTCTTTAAGATAAAATTCAATAAATCAACGCCATAATTTGCATTTTATCTTTAAACCGAACCTCAAAATTTCACAGTGAAAAATGATAAAATTTGAACTGAGCTGCTTTCTTATAAACTCTGAAAGATTCATTTATTCATCCTTCATTCATCTTCTATACCGCTTAATCCTGTGTTCAGGGTCGCGGGGGACCTGGAGCCTATCCCAGGAGACTTCGGGCACTAGGCCCGAACAGGCCCGTACACCCTGGACAGGGTGCCAATCCATCGCAGGGCACACACATGCCCTGTGTGTGTGTGTGTGTGCATGTGTGCCTTGTGATAGATTGGCACTCTGTCTATGGACTACCCCTAGTACTCCTAAGATGTGACCCTGTACAGGAAGTATAGAAAACACACACACACACACACTGCAATATAGGGTACAACACGCAGTAAAATGTTTTATCTGACTGTCTTGGCCACTCCCTAAAAATACAAAAACAAATACAAATATAGTTGCAATCAACAATGAGCGGGCCCAAGCACCTGTGCCATCGCCACCCCGCCGCACCGCACAACCTGTGTGCCTTTTAAGCACCTCTAAAAAGCCCCAGACACTGATGTCACTGAATATGGCATAAATTTAAGGCTTTGTCACGACTGGACGTGTCTGTCTGGTGCGCACGGGCGACAATGGCGCGGATGTTTTGGCTGATCATCATTGCTTGCATGGGCTGCGGGGGGCCTGGATCCTATTCCAGGAGACTTAGGGCATGAGGCGGGGTACACCCCCTGGATGGGGTGCCACACTATCACACACTACAAGCAATGTAGAAACACCAGTTAGCTTTCTCTGCGTGTCTTTGGGAGGAAACTGGAGTACCTGGAGGAAACCTACCAAGAACATGCGCTGAGACCCATGGCAGGAATTGAACCCAGACCCTGCAGGTGCGAGGCCACAGTGCTAACCACTAAGCCACCGTGCTGCCCTTCAGGACATACTGTTTAAACAAAATAATGAACTTCAGGGTGGGGAAAGTAACACTGCTTCATCATGTATGAGGGAGAGAGAGAGAGAGATTGTCTTTCTAGTTTGACATTGTGCAAGTGTGGTAGTTTATGTGTGGAAGCTACAGCACTGGATATACGTACATAGTCACACACATAAACGACCATGTGTGTGTGTGTGTGGTACACTGAGCAGTGTAATCCTGTTTGCATTAAGCAGAGATCCCAGCTGCCATGCTCAAGTGCTAAACTCTGCTTCTGCCTTATAAGGTGCGCTGTCTGCTCAGAGACCTGACACAGAGACACGGCGTACACACCCAGCCTGGGCGGTCTGTCCTTCACGCACTCTGTCCCTCACACACACACACACACACACACACACACACACACACACACACACACACACACACACCATCCCAGTGTCTCTCTCTCTCGTTCTTTTTTTCGTTCTCACCATGTCTTGCCTTTACTTAAAGCCGACACTGGAAATCGGATGGCACAAGCTTCACGGTTCTTCTTCTGCATTGGAAAGTCAGTCGCCAGGTTTCTGAAAAGGATGGAAAGGATGGACGGATGATATAAGCGAACGGAGAAAGGGATGAAGAAAAGTGTGGGTGCACACTGACAACCCAATCAGGGAGAAAGACAAAGAAAAAAAAAGACAAGAGATATTAGGGACAGTTATAGATAAGCAGATTAAACAAATGTAAAATAAATAAAAAAGAAATAAGAATGAGAAGAGATCGAGCTGCGGTCATGATGTGTGAAACTGCACTGTGGGTGTGATCTATAAGACAAGCTGCTGATTGGTCAGTCTGCTGTGACATCATTAGGTGGCAACCTATTAGCTAACTGAAAAAAAAAATGTATTGTAATTTTTTGAAAAAACATTTTTTTCCAAAGTTTTTGAAATATACAATTTTTACACACTCAGCATCATGCTGTTATAGAAAAATAATCAACTATACACACATTTGATGAAGTTGCTGTTTAATTCCGGAAGTAGATTATTTTCCACTTGTTGCAATTTCAAAGTTTGCATTTTATTTCTCTCACACCACAGCAATTTGGTAAATATAATCCTTCATTATGGTAATTTGGTAAATATAATCCAAAACAATCTTTACATTTTTTCAGTCATCTCCTGTTCTGATTCTGCTGAAGGATAAATAGTTGTTCTTTCACAATGCCTCAGTTTTTTTTTTTCAATCAAAGATCATAAGATAAAAAACAAACTAAAAATAAAACAAAACAGACAAAAATCTAAATGCAGCTGGTCATTTTACTGAGAAAATAGAAAACTCTGTTATTAAGTGCTCAGACTGGAGACTCCTTCCATAAATTCCTTCAATTACATAAACATAAAAACCTCCTTATGGAAAATATCACCATATCAATGATTAGATTTCTTTGGTAGCCTTTAAAGAGCAGCACATTTTAACCATTATTTGTTGTTTTTCCAAAGAAATAACACATATACACATAAACAAGTGTTTTTTGCGTTTTCGGTTGTTTCGGATTTTTGCGTTTTTTGCATTTTCGGTTGTTTCTATTACCAAAAAAATGATCACCATCGACCTCTGCTGTGTTGGTCAGTACCACTTGAGTTTTAAGGGTTTTAAGAAATACGATTTTTAGTTATTTTTAAAATATGTATTATTTAGTTTTTAGCTGTTTATTGCTTTCGGAGATTATGTTGAATATTCACTATACAAGCCATTCCTATATAAGCTATAACATACCTTATTTTTACACTTTCATACTGTATTTGAACGAGTAAATATTTGCCTCAGCACTCCCACTACCATCAGATCTGCTGTTAAAGAAAATAAATCAACACCTTCTAAACAATCACAGTGTCAAAAGCGTGACAAGCGAACACTGTTCAAATATCTCTGTTCTTTCTTTCGTTGTGGTTTTTTTTTTTCTTCCACCAACTCGACCACACTCACACACACTCTCACACACACACTCCCAACATTAGAACATTAATTGAAATATTTATCCTGAAACTAACATGTTGCAGTAAAAAAACACCCCCTTTTTACATTTGAAAGTTCTAATCGTACAGTGTAGTTTCTTGGCTTTTCAGTTCTAACCCTAACCCTAGGCTTTTCTTTGTGCAATTACAGATGGTTTCTTATAATATAATTTGTTTATTGTGTGTTACTGTCCTGCTGTTCAAATTTGCAGGTTGGATGAGCGCAAAATCACAAATGTGATTTATTTGTGTCTCTGTGTGTGTGTGTGTGTGTGTGTGTGTGTGTGTGTGTGTGTGTGTGTGTGTGTGTGTGTGTGTGTGAATTAGGCTGATTTGAGCTGTTTACTTTCCAGGCACTTTTCTGCTTACTTTGGGTTCAGATAAGGATTTGCTCCTAATGCAGCTCTAATGCTCGGGCCTGGCTGGCAGCACAGGTGATTGGAGCTGATTTACAGGAGTTTAAGCACGTCAAGAACATTATTGCTCACACCAATGTAATGTGCGTCAGGTTGTCACCAGCTTTCAGTTGCACGCTTTCAGATGTTCGTACCTGTGCCGCAATCAAGCTGGATGTAGCTCTCGACAAAACATTTGAAAGTATTAGTTATTTACCGCAATGCTCGAAAACATAAGAAATAACATGCTTCTAATAATAACTATTGTACTTAAAAGGCTTTCTGATGAGACAACCCTAGTTTCCCCGGGAGGGGGGGAGAGAGGGGGGGGGGTCTGATCGGAGCTGAAGATGGGAGTTTCCCCTGAATCGATTCACATTCACACTTAGGGGCAAGTTAGAGACACAGATACACCTACAGCATGTTTTAGGCAGTGGGAGGAAACTGGAGGAAACGAATCTCCACACAGACAGTAACATGAGATCAGGACTGAACTGGGTGCCCTGTAGCCACTCGACAGCGGTCTGAGTCAAAGCACAGCGCAATAAAGTACATGAGGCAAGAACAATTTCATCAACAATGAACAAGTGCTCATAGTTCTAACATATATGACCATTTTAACTCCCTCATTATAGTTGTCTCTCTAATCTATTCAAACATTTCAACTGTATTATTTGGATCTGAGTAACTGCAAACGGAGCAAGAAGAACAGCAACACAATAAAGAACAACATTTCCTATTGACAATTATCTTTATTCCAATAAGTAGAAATACAGAACAAGAACAAGATAAGGAACATTAGTCTTCTATCAAAACTGATCAGCTTTATTAATCAATCAAGGAAAAAAAATTGTTTAAATGTTAAAATCAGTCATAGATAAATGGATTTTTCTGTAGACATTCTGCACGATATCCAACAAATATTGCTCAATAATGAGGCATGGTGCTGCCATAGAAATCTTTGGGTGGACAGATGATAGAGAGTTAGGGAATGCTCTTCGGGGTTATTACGCAAGTACGATGAATCACTACAGGTTAATGGAGGATTCCATAGTAGCAAACCATGTGCCAGCTCCAGAGTTGGAAAAAGTAACAGGGCGTTCTTTACTTGGGTAAAAGTATCATTTAAATCATAATTCTATAGTTTAAGCTTGGAAAACTTGCCATTCTTACAAATTAGCTATCAGTATCTGCCTCAGTGCCTCTTGCTGTGTATTATGCATCACATTCTTTATTATTGTTAATAGGCTCGGGTTAGAGTGCAGGGTCAGCCATTACATGGCACCCCTGGAGCAGACTGGTAAGCATCTTGCTCAATCGCCCAGCAGCGGTAAGTAACCTGGCAGTGCTGGGGTTCAAACCACCGACCTTCTGATCAGTAACTCAGAGCCTTAACAAACGGAGCCAATACATTTGGTTGATACATTTTATTTTTTATATATTTACAAAACATAGGACTACATGGAAACCTACCGACCATAACTTATTCAGCCCCTGAACACGTATAGTAACTCATCCATAGCTACATCGCTTGAGTTCTAACAGCCCCTCCCAAGCCCTCAAAAAGCTAAGAAACTGACTCTTAAAAAAACAACACATTTCACAAAACTGAGAACCCGCATTTACAGCTGATTAGCATTCACCACCTAATAATGTTTTGTCCAATTTAACGTAACGATCAGAAAAGTTGTCTGTCTGTTTATTAGCATAACACTTGACCAGCATATTTATATTGCTCATGTAGTCCTTTTGTAAATCACAGCATGGTCCTTGTCATTTAGTGCCCGAGATTTATTCGTTCTCTATAGCTATCCGTATATCTTATCCATCTTATCGGTCAGTCGGAGGGTGTCAGAAGGCCACCAGCACTGCTTGAGCCTTTGACCTGTGACCCTGACTCCTCACCTCCCCCCCTGTAACCCCCCTGCTGGCGTGAGCCAACAGGAGGACTGTGCTCTATCAGTGTTATTGAGTGTTGTGTGATAAGCCTGGTAGCTGGCGTGTCTTAAGCCACTGGCCTGATGTATTGGCCGCTAGTGTGAGGAGGATAAGACCAATCCAGAGAACACAGATCTAATTAGTTCACTCACTCAGGCCCTCGTCAGGAATGTCAGAGCCCTGTCATTAAGCACTCCGGGGTGGGGGTCATTCAGCACATGGCCCAGGGGGGGTATTAAGGAAAGATCTGCTGCATATCACAGCACTACGCAATTGCTAGTAAGATTAGAAGCACTGCAAATGTTTTTACACTGCAGGACCAACCCACTACAGTGGGGCAAAAAAGTATTTAGTCAGCCTCCAATTCTCCCACTTACAAAGATGAAAGAGGCCTGTAACGTTCATCATAGGTATACCTCAACTATGAGAGACAAAATAAGAAAAAAAAATGTTGTGGGATTTTGAAATAATTTATTTGCACATTATGGTGGAATATAAGTATTTATACTTTTTCAACTTTTGGTGCTATTACCACTTGACTTGAGTCTAAGCCCTCAAACTTGTTTCAAATAAGATGAGAAAAAAAACCTATACATCTAAGAACTGGCATTTATAGCTGATTAGCCTTCACCGCCTGATAATGTCTTGTCCAATTTAACATAATCAGATCAGATCAGATCACTTTTGGCGCTATTACCGCTAAGTATGTTAAAGCCACACCCTTGAATTTTCTTTGGATAGATTAAACGTGTTTTCAGGAAGCGCAGCTGGCTTAACCTTGGTATGGAAATGGAGAACAATACTCCCTGGACAGATGTATGAAGTGAAATGTCTTGGGTGAGGGGAGGGGAGGGGGTGGGTGCATGAGTACAGGGAAAGCTAGAAGGAACTTACAGAAACAGGGTGGTGTATAAGGAAACATCATGCTGCATTCGAGACAGCAACCAATGCAGATAGGTCATCGATGTATGAGATATGGGTTTCCAATCCAATTTGATTTTAAATAACAGTGTGGACAGTTAGTCCCAAACATCAGATTTCTTTAAACAAATCAGATTTCTTGCAGTAAAAAGAAATTGCAAGGCAACACTCGTTATCGGTGCCATTTTATAATCACCAGCTTCTCCATTCTTAAATATAAAGTTGGTGCAAAGTGAAAATAAGCAGTGCCAGAAGAACTGTCACATCTCATGTCCTCTCTCCTTCAGTCAATTATCCTTTCTGCTGAGTAAATATTATACATATTTCTTCTGACCGCTGTTATAGCTGTAGCAAGTGCTCATAAACTCTAAATGCCTCAGCTAAACCACATCTGGTGTATGATGAAAGAACTAAGAGACTCGTTTAAGCAACGTTCGTGTTCATCTGCTCCTAAATCTCACAGCCTCCGGGGGGACGAATGCTCGTCTAAGTGCAGAGCAAAGACAAGGCGTCAGAGCATTATGTTATTTTTAGGCCAGACATATCTATCTAAATGATCTCTCTCTTACCCTTACTTGCTGCCTCGATCTTCTCCTCTTTCTCAATCCCCCACATATCTGCTCTCATGCCAGTACTGGATCTGGAACATGCTGGCATTCTGTTGGGTTTTATGCTTATGTTTTCAATAACCATGTTCCCTTTATACTGTAAAGGCTTTCAGGCCCTCAGGAAATTTCTTCATAAAGCTTATTTTACATGAGAATGTTGGCGAACAAAACAACAACTCCAAAAAAAAAAAAATCCCCTAAGATGATTAAGACTGAAAGGTATTCTCTTTAGCCACCAATTCCCAATTGTATGTCTCCCATGGAAAATTCCTACACTGTATTTCAGCACTCTGAAAGGAAATGCATTGGTAATAGTGCCCCTCTCATTCTCTATGCTAGGCGAGGCACAGTTCGAGATGGCCAGTGCCCTGATATGTGAGATTAAGGGAGTTTAATGAACCCATGGGGCCTGTGTAGGCCTTCTAATAGCCCATTTTTATCATCCTACGACTTCCTCCAGCTCTCCCTGTGGGGAGGAGGAGGGACTCCGTGGTCTTGTTGGAGCCCAGTGATAAAAACCTTGGCCTGGGTTCATAGACTGCTGGGAATAGCTTGAGCCTCAAAGTTTTTCTAGTGTAAAAACCAAATGTCAGCATGCTCATACTTGGGAGACTCTGACAGCTTTAGGGGTACACTAGGGAACACAGTAGGAGATGAGCGGAATCTTTGGTCAAGAATCCTAGACAAATTGTGGTGGTTTGTTCTTGACAATGTCAGTAACACACATCTTCATTAACGCTCCCAGCTGTGTCCTCTTGGGAAAGTGGGTGTACCCACAACTCCATCTTTCCGACCCCCTGAGTTGAGCAGATTACCATGACCAAATTTGGCTTGGATTTCACCATATAATCATTGGACTTGACTCCAATGCCACATTGCCGTCCCAGAAGTTTCTGTGTCTGTGCTGTTTCACTTTAGCAATGTAGCAAAAAATATGACCTCCAAGGAACTCCAAGGAGTGGGTGTGTGGTGCTTGTCCTCAGTTGAAGCATCTCCAGAGAATACTTCAGTCAGAGGCTTTCAGGGAAATGTGTTGCTAAGAGGTTGCTGTGAGAAAAAAAAAGCAACAAAAAAAAAACAAAAGCAAAATGCATAATTTCTACAGCTTGGCCCCACATGAGAGGGATTGTCCGTCTCAAAGCATCGGCATGCAGAATGCAACAGAGACCCTGAGATGAGCAGGCACTGGTTCTTTTTTATGAGTTGCTGCTTCCCACGACGCTCAGACCAACGTCACTGGCTCTGTAGAAATTAAGAAGAAGGAAATGAGGGGAAGGCGAACAGATATGGAAATGGGAGGAGAAATTAAGAAACACTAAAAGGAACTGAGAAATAGAACAAGACTACCACAGAGGCTTAATGGGAGTGAGAGATGTAGACCATAAGGAAGGACGGAATGACCTTCAGGGATAGCTCGCCCTTTGTGAATTTATCTGGCTTTCACAGCAATAGTTGGAGCGATGACTCCAGTTCTCCAGTGATCATGCTCTCCAGGGCAAGGACAGAGTGATCAGGACGTGTTAGTGCTCAGTAAAAAAAAACCAACAACACAGCAGCAGTGCTGTTTCTTCCAGCTTCTGGCATGCTTAGAAGCCAATATGGGTCCAAAAATAGCACTGATAAGCTTGTCATAAGTGCAGCGTTCAAAGCTGTACTTCATCTAAGTCCATATGCATCACCCTACTGTACTTTCTCACATGGCCTGGGATCACTGTTTCTCTTTAGCATGTTGACCTCTTTCTTCTGCTATTAAAGGGCAATAAGAAAAGAGGATTTCACATATTCACATGACTCTCCTTTTATCGTTTCCAGAATCTCTCACTGGAGGCACATCAGACCTCCAGCACGCAACTGCAGTTTACTTCTGTGATCTTTGTCTGGTATACACTAGTACACCGTGCCTGTCGTTCTGGAACTTTGCAACATCCCTTTTCAGGAATCCTCAGCAACAATGAGTCTGTGAGTGTCCACACCTCGGATGTTTCTCAAGCTAGACCGATGTGGAAAGTGTGGAAATTTTAGTTAGTAGCTCGCCAAAAAATCCAGCTGTATACAGCAAATTTCCTAAAAATTCTTATTGAACAAATCAGGATTTGTTGCAAAGTAACTGCCAACAGTGTGACTAAATTGTTCATTCATTCTTCCATTCATCTTATCAGTAACTGCTTTAATCTGGTGAGGGTCATGGTGCATCCGGTGCCAAATCCTGCGGTCACTGAGAACTGCAAAAACAACTCACATCATCTTATTACAAGGGGTTGTTCAAGTCAAACCAGGACTTGTGATGAAATATCTGCTGAATGAAAGTGTAAAACTGAATGACATTCACAGAAATCTTTAAGCACACCATGATTATAAGACTTTTGAATGGAGAGAAGCCCATACGTCCGTGAAGAATGATCCTGGCTGAGGTGGCTCGGAGTCCACTGCAGGTGTTCTCATGAAGATTTAGTGAGTGGAATTCGTTATTGCCACATCCCACATGCAATCCTGACCTCCCTCCAAGCCAAGTCTTGAAAGGACATTAAAGGAGTTCCTGTGAGGCCAGAGTTTTGATGAGAATCAGGCAGTTCGATCACATCTCTGACAAAATGAGGAAACTTTCTACCTTGATGGTATCCAAGCACTAGTGAAACCCTCATAAATGTGTTCTGTTATTCTGCACAATAAAAAGTCCCACTTTGACTTGAACATCCCTTTTACATGTGGATTGAATTCTTCATTGGTCAAAAGATGATCCTTTTCACTCTCTGAGTTGTGCATCTGTAATTCAATCATTCTAAAATTTTTCTTTAGTTACAGAATACACAGGAAGTCATTCATTCATTCATTCATTCATTTTCTATACCGCTATATCCTGTGTTCAGGGTCGGGGGGACCTGGGCCTATCCCAGGAGACTTCGGGCACTAGGCGGGGTACACCCTGGACAGGGTGCCAATCCATCGCAGGGCACACACACACACACACTCACACACCCAATCACACGGGCAATTTACTGTAGGAACGCCAATTAGCCTAACCTGCATATCTTTGGACTGTGGGAGGAAACCGGAGTACCCGGAGGAAACCCACCAAGCACGGGGAGAACATGCAAACTCCATGCACATAGAGACGGGAATCAAACCCTGGACCCTGGAGGTGCAAGGCGACAGTGCTAACCACTACACCATCGCGCCGCCCAGTGTTAAACGTATTCAGCTTATTTCCATTGCCGCTATTGCATTATTACTGTAGCAAATCCCATAAGTTTAACAATATACAGTATTACACCGTCCTCCCTTTCGTGGCTTTTAGACGATTGTCATAGCAGCGTATCGCACTGGCAGTGATTAAAACATACTAAATATACTTAATTTCTTCTAAAAACTGCTTGCTCTGTGGTATTCACTGACCTAGGAGATGCATGTTGTCAGGAGGAGTGAAGTTTTATCCGGGAGACTTAATGTTGTGGTAACAGAGAAGCTCATGTTGAAGGCAGATGTTATCTGGACTGTTTTGAACAAGGCTGGATGGATGGGTGGAGCGAGAGCCTGGTGACCATGCTGTTTCTTTTTCAGGCTTAGAGATTATGATAAGAGCATGCTGACTTCAGCATGCATCCATAAATCTTAGTCTGATTCTTCGTATTTCTCTCTCCCACTCCTCTGATTACGCCCGGAAAAAAAAGAGAGAACATGCACGAGCTGCACTAATTTAAAGAGTATTTGGTTAAAGGTTAGGAATTACAATGTCACTAGAATAATTTGTTTACTAGCTAACTCCATGTACCATTCAATAACTGTACATGAATTACACAACTCATATTATTAGCCTAGCATCTCACTAGTGACATCAAATCAAAACTAGCTACCATGAATATTATTGCTAAACATTTCAACAAAATCTAATTACACATTAGGATTCATTAGTGTGAAAAACCCTTGTAAGGTTTAATAATGTAGTTTGCCAGTAAGTAAAATTAGTTTGCTTCTTTTATTAATTCATTAGCAAGTAAAAATGTAGCTTTATTTTCCAGTGTAACCTAGCTTACAACCAGTATGTGAGTTGAGAGCTTTCAGTAGCCTGAAAGTTTGTTAACCACAATGTCTGTGCTAGATTTATTACTGGAGTTAGCTAACATCGCCCATTAGCTAGCTTATGTTAGCATCGCCCATTAGCATCGCCCAGTGTTAGCTTGGATAGTTAATGTACTGTAATGAACAACATTGATTGTCTCGGTTTAACTTGTTAGCCCTGATTAGCGACAATGCAAGATTAGAAAACATAACTTGCTAGCTCACACATAGCTCGCTCAGTTAAAGTGACAACAAAAGCTCTGTAACGATTGATTAATTAGCAAGATTCTTCTTTTTATATTAAAAAAATGTAGTCATGTTTGTCACTAAAAATGGAGGCAACATTAGCAATATCACCTAAATTGGATAAGTTAGCTAGTTTTAGTAACGATAAACTTTATTAACTAATTGATGGAAAAACATTTGAAAACATTTGTCAAAAAAGTTTGACATGCTTTTTAATGCTTAGCTTAGCTTTGTTACTGGTGCTTTCTTACACACGCAGTTAGCTTCCCAAAGCAACATACTAGCTTTATTATGCTAGCTCACTTACATTTGCCACAACACCTTTTTTATTTTTGGTATTTTATTTACACATTTTTTTTTAAACATCTGCAACTTGAATTGTGAGCAATATTATGAATTTTAATGAAAAACATTTTTCTTCCAAGAGAATGTATCTAGTGGCAATGGGTGCTTAGCGATGGTTTCTGCCATGTTTGTAATTTTTGTCATTGAAAATGAGGTGTGTGTGTGTGTGTGTGTGTGTGTGTGTGTGTACTGATCAATGTTAAAACTAGCTAAGATTTGGGTGTCCCTTGTGCTATCCCATGGATGATCAATTGAATTGGGATCTGGGGGAGTTTGAAGGTTGTGTTGGCGTGTTGGCTTGCCTGCAGTCTAACATTTTATATACAGTATATGATAGTGTGAACTGAACTAACTGCTGCTAGGCATTCCCGTGATATATTAAATGACTAGATGGGTAGATTTTCTTCTCAGTACATCATAATGATAGAGTGGAACTTAATATATCACGTCATTACATGCATTTATCACATATCCTAATTACATTATGTAATAAAACATGATGGTAATACAAAATTCTCTCGAAATTGCTTCCTGCCACGTGTTTTTACAAACCATGTCGGGTCCCATCGAAAAACAAGAACACTGTTGAACGAATTCCATTAAAGCGCAAATTACCTTTAATAATAAAACGGCAGGCAATTACGTTAGCTATTACGGAGGTGTAGAGGTGAGGCTGTGCGTGCACAAGGGGCAGAGGCTAACATATGGCTCAGCTCAGCACGAGACCTCCTTAATAAAGCTAACATTGTCATGACTGATGTATGGCAGCGCTGTAATGGGCACTGAAAGATTCATTTGTCTTCTCAATTAAGAAAGAGCTTTTTAAAAACACGAAGAAGATGAAGAAGTAGTGAGAACCAGGGGAGTCAAGTAGGTGGAGGGCTTGTGTACTCTTCACTCTGCAATGTGTTAGGGATCGGGCTTTGGATGAGCGCCAGGAAGAGCCTGGGAGTCGAATTTGGACCACTCCCTCCGTATTAACTCGCCTACCCCCCCACCACCCCTTTTCCCGTCCCTTTTATTCCTCATTTGCAGAGTAGCCAGGAATCCCTTCCCCTGAGGAGGAGGCCTGCTTTCATGTGGGGAGCCAAGCACCGGCAATCAGGGAGCAGGCTACACCGACTAACTCCCTATGCTGCTCACAAACATGTGCACACACACACATGCACACGCAAGCGCATGTTTTAAATACTTTATTTGGTTTCAGAAAGAAGACAAATGAATCAAAGAGAACCAGATATTCGAACGACCACACACATGATGATTGTAGAAAATACCGCCAACGCTAATGAGGGCACTTAGAACATGCATGCTTGTTTGTTTTCAACATGGTGAAGCTGCCTTGCATGCTTTTATTCTCCACACACACACACACACACACACACACACACACACACACACACACACACACACACACACACTGCTCCTCCTTATCAGATGAAGCATCATGCGTCATCATGCCTCGCATTCTTCTCAAGGCTTAGTACTTCTCAGGACCGCAGCACTGGAAATAAACAGATATCGAAGGCTGGGAACACACTTTAATTTTATAAAAGAGCCATATCGAGGGAAATTTGGAGCCCACAGATGCAGTAATGGTTCCCCTTTGGCATCCATTCCTGGTTTCTTTACTATCTACAAAAAGGCTCTTTGAACACAAGAGACTAAATGCTATCAGACTAAATCGTGGTTATTAAAATGAATGGCTCTTTTTATGTCTTAAATGATATTCGCTATTTCATTTTATTTTATATCAGATATCAATTTCTTTAAGTAAATTTAGAGCAATGAGGGAATGAGAAATACAAAGGAACACCACTACAAAGGGTCTCATACAGTCACACACTCATGGTGGAGACAGGAAGCCTATCACAGGGGACTCACCCTGGACAGGGTGCCAATACATTGCAGGGCACACACACACATATACACACTCAATTAGACAGTACAGGCAATTTGTAAACACCAATTAGCCTACTGTGCATGTCTTTGGACTGTGGGAGGAAACCAGAGTACCCGGAGGAAACACATCAAGCACAGGGAGAACATGCAAACTCCACGCACACAGACCCAAGACGGGAATCGAACCCAGACCTTGAAGGTGTGCCTGAAGTCGATTATGATCTGATAATATCAGTTCTTGAGGTGTTCAGTAATATTTAATTTATATTTTATTTATTGTTATTTTTTTAAAACAATCTTATACAGGGTGACACAGAAAACGGGAAAATTTTTTTTTACAATCCAATAAAACTAGAAGTGATAAAAAACATAAATTTTATTTACGTTCCACTGATCCATGATTACTAAAATGGTTTAGTGTTTACGTGTTTAAATGTCACTAACTCGCAGTGTTACCACCTGCTAATGGCTACCAATTCGCATTTCTAAAATTCCTGTTATTCTGTGTCACCCTATATTTATTATTAATCAACATATAATCAATACAATGTTTAGGTAATGTCAATAACTACTTTATAAGCACACAAACTATTCAGTATATCAATGTACTGTAGATATTTATTATATACAAATGTATTCATTCTTTAATTTTCTATATCGGTATCCCAGGAGACTTCGGGCACTAGACGGGGTACACCTTGCCAATCCATCGCAGGGCACACACACATACACACACTCACAAACCCAATTACACACTACGGGCAATTTAGGAAGGCCAATTAGCCTAACCTGCATGTCTTTTGACTGTGGGAGGAAACCGGAGCACCCGGAGGAAACCCACCAAGCACAGGGAGAACATGCAAATTCAGACCATGCACACAGAGACGGGAATCGAACCCGGACCCTGGAGGTGCAAGGCGACAGTGCTAACCACTACACCACCGTGCCGCCTTGCATTTATCAATAATTATTAATAGATAATAGTTTTTAGTGAATTTGATGGCAAAGTATTGGGGAATAAAACATTTCAGAACATGGTGTTATAGGAAAAACACCATAAAACCTCACATTAAGCTGTGGTTATTTTATTTATTATTTTTAGTAGTATCCTATATAGTACTTATCTACGTAATGCCTAATACATGTATTTATTTATTTTTTTTTACAAAGAAATGATGCTTAATTCATTATTTTCAAGCTTTATTACAAGCTTATGAAGTTTCTTATGAAGAAAGAAATGAGAAAGAAATGTTATTTTGTATTTCTCTGATTAATTGATTTTTGCTTAATGGTCTGTTCAAGCAGAATCTTTTTTGTAGACTCCACTTCTTTTCCGATTGTAACAATCACACGAGCGCCACTGCTGTCACTTCATCCAGACATAAGCAAACAATATGGAGTTAATGTTGAGTTCCTTATAACAACTACTCAAAGGCACTAAATAGTCGCAATGAGGCACTTGTGCAGACTAAACAAGACATTGTTCACGAACATTCATCAAACCAAAGACAGAGAGCAAAAAAAAAAAAAAAAACATCGATAATTGACGAAATGTCTTCATCAGAGTCCATTAACCAAATCCTGAGCTCTTTATCTTACAAACAGACTGTATATTTATAGAGACGAGAGACTTTATTATTATTATTATTATTATTATTATTATTATTATATTTCACTTCATTGGTTTGTTTAGTTCAGATCGTGACTTAACAGAAATGCAGAAATGTTTATCTCATCCTGTTATGAGTTCTGAGTTACATATGGAACTGTAATCCTGTGACTTTTTTTTTCTTCTTTTTTTCAAACAAGAGAACGCTCATAAAAATTTAGTCATGAGTCACGGCTGAATGTGTCATGCCAAAAAAAAAGAAATCACAAACCTCCGTACAAGTATGAGCCATGCTTTCTGTTCTACTGTAAAAAAACAAAAAAGTTTTATAAATCATAAAACTTTAACAGCTTTCCTCATGGCCTTATCCTGCATAGCACAGAAACGTTACCGCTAATTTCTACTAGACTTCTATTCAACCACTAATTTCTTAAATAAATCAATGTTTTTATTTATTTATTTATTGAAATCACAGAACGCAAGCTGCAGTCTATGAAAATACCAAGAGCTACATACTGTAAGAAATAAATCACTTAGCTCTGGGAAAATAATCTACAACACAGTGATGCAATGAGGCTCGAGGAAAAGTTTGGTGTTTTATTTCTCTAATATGACGTATGCATTAAAGAATGAACTTCTTTGTCACCATTTATTTCGAGGGGGAAGATGAAAGCTAGTTCTTGTTATCGCTTACTGTACATTAAAACAGCTGTAAGTTTAGTATGAATCAGCTATAAAAACATACACTTTATAGACATTTTGTTGCATCGCTTTTATGTACAGTAGCTTGTTTGAGTTTATTTTTGCCTGAGATCTTGTATCGATGATGGAAGAGTCAAACCACTCCAGAAGTCTTCTCTATCCTAATCAGAAGACTTTGATGAGTCTTTCTGTTGTCCAATTAACATGTACGATGCTTTCAGCCACTCTTTCACATTTTGAGTCCTGGAATATGCTTATGCAGTACATTCAGGTCGTCAGCTGACTTCATTTTATTGCCACATACTGTAATGTTGCTGAGTCTAGACCTGAGCAAGTGAAGCAACCCCAGATCATAACACACCAGAGTCCATGTCTCCAGTGACTCGTACAATGAACATTACGGGTGCATCGCTTCACCAGCCACCCTTCTTACCCTGATGCACCCATCGCTCTGGAATAGAGTCAATCTGGACTTATCAGATAACATGACCTTTTCCCATTGTTCCAGAGTCTTTATGCTCCCTAGCAAATTGAACAATTCCTAAATCTGTAACACTTTTATATGGTGGTGCAACTACAGCTCTATTTGTCACCATTTAGTAAGCAGATTCAATAACCATAATGTGTATTAAAAGTTGCACATTTTGTTTTTAGGAGTTAAATTATACACATCGCTTTCATCATATCCGGTAATAGAAAAGGAGGAAACTGTACAGTGTCTGATCTCGTAATTAGAAGATGTCAAGAAAGGTCTACTTTGTTTAAATAGTCTAAAAAGCTATAGTTAAAGCATGGACGAGAAATGCCAGCAGCCTCAGATTGACATCGCCAGGCTGCAGAACTCATTCGCTCGAGTAAATGGCACTGGGCGGAGTAGAACGTCTTGCCTTCCCCCTGTGGTCGGATGCTCACGTGAAGCGATTGAGTTCAGACCCGTTGAAGTGAGCCTAAATCAGCATTGAACACAAACACAGCGCCATCTTTGGAAGCCTTGACACTCTGAATGGAGCCATTCACAATGTATCACCTTTAAGTGCTTCATCTGAAAGCATTAAACTTTTGCCGTCATTTCTTCTTAAATAGCTTACTTTTCTCTAGATCAATTCCCATAACTAGCAGCCGTTAATGTAACCTGGCAACATCCAAAGCCAAGCCATACTGTAATTTACAGTTTAATTTCACTGCCCAGAGCCGAACACATCCTGCCAAGAGACGTGCGGAGACGTTCTCTGTAAAATATCACATTTGTTCTCCATCCTCCGTGCGCTGAAAGTAGAAATTGTCCGGTGAATGTGCTACACTGACAAGCTTCCAGTCTTCTAACCTTCTTCAGAAACTGGAGAGCCTGGTCATGAATTCACGTATCAACCGAAGCAAGCGGTTATAAAAGGAAGTGGTTTGCTGCCTCTTGTATAAAAGTGTATCCCATTATGCATTACTGAAATGTGGCCACGAGGCATGAGCTAAAGAAAACCAAGCAGGTTAATAATGTGGCGAGTTTTAATGCAATCAGCAAGGTTAGACCTTGGCCATGAGACTCATACTGCTGTTTATTTCCCTGCTAGATAGCCAAGATTTTTCTGAACCGTTCACCATTGACGGTGTCTCTGGTGTTGTCTTGTTTATGGTGTGAGTGTGTTTTAAAAGTGGGCACGTGTGATTTGAAGTGCTATTGAGATAACCGGCCAAAAAAAACCTGGCCAAGTGGAAATTATGGAAAAGTATGGATTCAGAAAGAGTGCAAGGCATGTTCTTTCGTGCACATGTCAGTACTAAACTTGACCAAGATCTGTCTACTGTACTTTTATAGAACTAGCCTTTGGATTGACATTGCAGATGGCCAACAACAGATTTTTTTTTACCTTCTCGGCTGCAGTGACTGGACACTAACTGTATTCAATAAAAGATTGTGATATCATGGCTGCTGTATTACATCAGACATACAGTATGACAGCTGTAGTAACTAGCTGAAGCTATTTCAAAAGAAAGTACATTTTTTCCATGACCACACACATGATTTACTCGTTTTCTGTCCAATCTTAGAAGCCATGTACTTAAAATGTCATCTTGTTGATACATTTCTGGAATATAGGTCTGTCCTTGGTTCAGATACGAGGCTGAACTGCCTGGGATCGTTGCCAATACGGCCACCGAGCTGACAGACTTTTATAGAACGACTTTGCTCAATCCGGCACTGAAAAAGCTAATTCCGACAGTGTTTCCATGTTTGTTCTGTCTGTCGAAACTATGTACTTACGAGGAACTGCAGACAGCCAATCAGATTGCGGTCATCCTGAAACACATGGCCAAAAAAGTGTACACAATATACAGTATTATTTACTCTACATCCTGTTGGATGGGCATCTAACACCGAGGCTACACCAGAAAAGTGAGTTGTTCTCACTTACCTCAAATTTCCCAAAATTCCTCAAAATTCTTGAGGATCTGGTCACTTTGTACTGTATGTGCATTAGGGTCTTCTCTGTGTCGTACTTGTCATAGTCTATACACGGTAAACAATCTCATTCATTGGATCTGTTGAGTGGAACCACATTGAGGTTGAAAAAGACTAGATGCTACAGTAGATGCTGTGACATAATCTGGCAGTAACCGCTCATAACTTCACGTCTATTCAACATTTTGATTTCATTTATGGATCAGATCTAACTTCAACTAGATATCAAAGGACTGGCAAAGTTTCATGTCCAGCCAGTTATGCGTGTGACAAAATCTGTCTGGACAGACAGACAGAACATTTTCTGAGACTGGTTTCAGGTTCTCCAATGTATGAAATGTAAAGATATCATTGAAGAAGAAATTCTGACCAATGTGTAGACATTTCTTTGTTTTTATTTATATAGATTAGAGTGTACTATTTAGTAGTTTAGTGCAGGGTCAGATATATCCATGGATTTAAGTATCTATCAGAGATACTGTACAATTTAGTAGTTTAGTCCAGGGTAGGATTTAGCCGTCGGTTTAGAATCTACTACTTTACTTATTTAGTAATTTAGTGCGCAGGATTGGATTTAGCCGAATTAAAGCTTAGAACCATGTCAATGAGTTAATTGAAGAAAATTATGAAGTAGAAGAAGTAAGAATATTTCAATATTTTTTATTGATATCAGATTTTTTTGAGTAATGGATTGGACGAGACTGGACGAGGTGAGGGATCAGTTATACGCCGCCATGTTGATGTGCGTGATAGAAGAGATCTGGTCATGGATTTGAAACACTCAGCTCCTCCATTTCAACTGATTGGCATCTGGTTGTATATAAAGCAGATTTGCGTCGCGGCCGGTGGTCAGACTGGGGCAAGCCTTGAGGAAGTGCAGGGTTAATCCGATTTGCTGTCACTCTCACTGAAACGTCTTTGCCTCAAATATTTACACTTCAGTGTAACGGACAACTGAACCTGCAACATTAACCACTTTAATGAGACAAAACAAATTTAGATATGTGGGACTACTAACACACACACACACACACACACATACGCGTTTTTGTGAAAAACTGGTACGTGTGAAAAATTCATCACATTTAGGAACATGCCTTTCTAAAGCTGCTAGAGCCATACAGTAATAATGATTTATTTTGCCAGTGGCCTTGTTATTACAGTCATCTGTTGATATTTTCATTTAAAGAATATTTTTGCACAATGTGATTTTTCACCTACATATGAAGACAATATTAATTTCATCACTTTTCAGGACATAAACACACACACACACTGATGTCTAAATCACACCTACATATTGGGACCATGGTGAATACCGAGTCCTTAACTACACACACACACACTGATGTCTAAATCATACCTACATATTGGGACCATGGTGAATACCGAGTCCTTAACTACACACACACACACACACTGATGTCTAAATCATACCTACATATTGGGACCATGGTGAATACCGAGTCCTTAACTACACACACACACACTGATGTCTAAATCATACCTACATATTGGGACCATGGTGAATACCGAGTCCTGACCTACACACACACACACACACTGATGTCTAAATCATACCTACATATTGGGACCATGGTGAATACCGAGTCCTGACCTACACACACACACACACACACTGATGTCTAAATCATACCTACATATTGGGACCATGGTGAATACCGAGTCCTTAACTACACACACACACACACACACTGATGTCTAAATCACACCTACATATTGGGACCATGGTGAATACAGAGTCCTGACCTACACACACACACACTGATGTCTAAATCACACCTACATATTGGGACCATGGTGAATACAGAGTCCTGACCTACACACACACACACTGATGTCTAAATCATACCTACATATTGGGACCATGGTGAATACTAAGTGCATAAACCTGGTTGGGACAAAGAGAAATAAATATATCAATCCCGGTTTCCAACTTCATGTTTTCTCTGTCTTGAGGTTACACATCTGGGTGTATTATGTTAAAGTGTGGCTTAAAGAGGAGTCTTATGCTGGCTTTCAGTAGTACAGTAAATAGGATGGTTTAGAATGAGACATTTGAATGCTCCATCTTAGCTCTTTGATTCAGAATGCATGCATTTCAGATGAGACAAACAAGTTCTCAATCAAATACCTCAGGCACTGTCAATTAAAAGTGGCTGTGGTGCAGGAGTGTCCTAGCAGAATAATCTGTTGTGTGATTTCTGTTTTCTTGTCCTAAGGTCGTATGGGATGCGCAAGGGGCAAATGGTGTGTGCATAATGCTAGCTGGCTAGACAGAATGGATGAAGTGAGAAAATGGGTGTGCCACCAATGGCAAAAGCTCTCTTTCTGTCAAACAATTTTGCCCAGAATCTGCCATACAGCTCAGGCTAGAGTCCAGTTTGTTTGCGGACACCTCAGATGCCAGTGGCAAATATTTGGAAAGAGTTTGGACATTATCAGACGTAGTCATGCACGTTACATATTCAAAGTTGATCAAACTCAAAAATGGTGACAGTGAAAGCCATTACACTAATGCTGTAAAATCTGTGACAACTTCTATTTATTGTAAAAAAAAAATTATATATATACACACAATACAGTACAGGCCAAAAGTCTGGACACACCTTCTCATCTATCTGTCAATGTGTTTTCTTTATTTTCATGACCATTTACGTTGGTAGATTCTCACTGAAGGCATCAAAACTATGAATGAACACATGTGGAGTTATGTACTTAACAAAAAAAGGTCTCCACAGTCACCGGACCTGAACCCAATCGAGATGGTTTGGGGTGAGCTGGACCGCAGAGTGAAGGCAAAGGGGCCAAACACCAGTGCTAAACACCTCGGGAACTCCTTCAAGACTGTTGGAAACCATTTCAGGTGACGACCTCTTGAAGCTCATCGAGAGAATGCCAAGAGTGTGCAAAGCAGTAATCAGAGCAAAGGGTGGCTATTTGGAAGAAACTAGAATATAATACATGTTTTCAGTTATTTCACCTTTTTTTGTTAAGTACAAACTCCACATGTGTTCATTCATAGTTTTGATGCCTTCAGTGAGAATCTACCAACGTAAATGGTCATGAAAATAAAGAAAACACATTGAATGAGTGAAGGAATGTCTGTACTTTTGGCCTGTACTGTGTGTGTGTGTGTGTGTGTGTGTATACATATATATATATATATATATATATATATATATATATATATATATATATATATTACTGTATATATAACTAGATTAGCTACCATGAATGAAAAATAAGTAATAAACTTAATGTTAATTCCAACATTTTATTATTAAATTCAAATGTTGCATTTGTCAATATTATTTAATTGACATAAACTAACATTAACAAAGATGAACAAAATATGTTATTCATGCACATAATATGCATGCACAGTACTTATTACAGTGATTACAATTACATGAGAATAACACGGTACTAATCCTAAACATACTTAAATGCGTTTGGACTTCCGGGTTGGAGTTCCGAGATGAGAATTCTGTCATTAATTACTCACCCTCATGTAGTTCCAAACCCGTAAGACCCGTAAGATCTTCAGAACACAAATGAAGATATTTTGGATTTAATCGGAGTCTCCCATAGACAGTCAACACGCTTCACATTCAAAGCACAAAAAGACCAAAAAACATTGTCAAATAATTCCATGTGGTCAGTCAGTGGTTCAATCATAATTATATGAAGCTATGAGAATACTTTTTGTGTGCAAAGAAAACAAAACTAAAATAGTTCTTTGAAGATGAACAGAGGTCTTACGGATTAGGAACTAAATGAGGATAAGTAATAGGGATGGGCATATTTTTTTTCATATTTCATTTCGAGTAATCCACAGGTTTGAGGAACGAGTACTCGATTAATTGGGGGTGGAGTTTAAGCAAGGGGCGGGGTGTTTGTGTCACAGTATACAGTAAACATTTGATAAGAAATAACAGCATGTGGTGAAGCTGAAGTACTTTTCTACATGACGCATTGTATATAAAATTGATCACATAGCCTAGATACATAAATATGTAGATGTTATATTATAAATTGTATTTATCTACACAAAATGCATGTGAGCTTGAACTACGCCAATCATAAACAGGTGGATGCACTTCTCCCGTTACTTTAAAACAACAGCAACTGAGGGGATCCCCCTTGTTGGCGCTGCGGAGCTTCCGGAACAGGGACGCGCTCCCGAGGGACGACTCTATGCCACCGCTCTTTTTTCGCACGCGGCTCACGGGCGGTCTCCTGCTCGCTCAGTGTGATCTCGCTGCTGGAGCAGAGTGAATCCCGGGATCCAGAAACAAGCTGGAGAACCCGGCATGTCTCTCGGAGTCCTTCCCTCTCGAATCTCTGCGTCTTTGCTGGGGCACTCTCGACCTAACCCCTCGGTTAAACCCGTCCCCGCGGCAACTGAAGCGCCCCACAACTGAAGCGCACCCCCCCGTCTCCCCCCCCCCAATCTCCCTGTCTCGCCCCCCCGTATCCTTCCCCCGCGCCGTTTCCTCCTCCCCCCCGTATCCCACCCCCGCGCCGTCTCCTCCTCCCCCCCGTATCCCACCCCCGCGCCGTCTCCTCCCCCCCCCGTATCCCACCCCCGCGCCGTCTCCTCCCCCTCCCCCCCCCCGTATCCCACCCCCGCGCCGTCTCCTCCTCCCCCCCGTATCCCACCCCCGCGCCGTCTCCTCCTCCCCCCCGTATCCCACCCCCGCGCCGTCTCCCCCCCCCCCCCGTATCCCCCCCCCGCGCCGTCTCCTCCTCCCCCCCGTATCCCACCCCCGCGCCGTCTCCTACACCCCCCCCGTATCCCACCCCCGCGCCGTCTCCTACCCCCCCGTATCCCACCCCCATGCCGTCTCCTCCCCCGCCTGTATCTCACCCCCTCCCCAGCTCTATCCCCTCCGTCTCCACCCCCCCTCCCTGTCTACCTCCCCTCTCCCCCCCCTCCCCGTCTCTATCCCCTCTCCACGTCTACCCCCTCCCCGTCTCTATCCCCTCCCCCCGTCTCTATCCCCTCTCCCCGTCTCTATCGCCTCTCCCCGTCTACCCCCTCCCCCTATCTCCCCCCGTCTCCCCCCCCTCCCTGTCTACCCCCTCCCCCCGTCTCTATCCCCTCTCCCCGTCTACCCCCCCCGTCTACCCCCTCCCCCCATCTCCCCCCCCACCCCGTCTACCCCCTACCACCAGTCTCTATCCCCTCCCCCCCGTCTACCCCCTCCCCCCGTCTCTACCCCCTCCCCCCATCTCTATCCCCTCTCCCCGTCTCTACCCCCTCCCCCCGTCTCTATCCCCTCTCCCCGTCTCTATCCCCCCCTGTCTACCCCCTCCCCCCATCTCCCCCCCCCCGTCTACCCCCTACCCCCAGTCTCTATCCCCTCCCCCCATCTACCCCCCCTCCCCGTCTACCCCCTCCGGCTTCTACATGGCTTCTAAAGCGCGCAGCGATGGTGGGGGGGGGATGGCAGATGGGGCGGGGGCGCTTCAGTTGCCGCGGGGGGCGGGTTTAACCGAGGGGTTAAGTCGAGAGTGCCCCAGCAAAGATGCAGCAAAGACGCAGAGTTTCAAGAAGGAAGGACTCTGAGAGACATACCGAGTTCTCCGGCACGTTTCCGGATCCCGGGATTCACTCTGCTCCAGCAGCGAGATCACACTGAGCAAGCACCAGACTGTGCCGAGAGCCGCGTGCAAAAAAAGAGCGGTGGCACAGAGTCGTCCCTCAGGACCGCATCCCTGTTCCGGAAGCTCCGCAGCGCCAACAAGGGGGATCCCCTCAGTTGCTGTTGTTTTAAAGTAACGGGAGAAGTGCATCCACTAGTTTATGATTGGCGTAGTTCAAGCTCACATGCATTTTGTGTAGATAAATACAATTTATAATATAACATCTACATATTTACGTATCTAGGCTATGTGATCAATTTTATATACAATGCGTCATGTAGAAAAGCACTTCAGCTTCACCTCATGCTGTTATTTCTTTTAAAATGTTTACTGTATACTGTGACGCAAACGCCCCGCCCCTTGCTTAAACTCCACCCCCAATTAATCGAGTACTCGTTCTCAAACCTGTGGATTACTCGAAATGAAATATGAAAAAAAATGCCCATCCCTACTACACACAACTAGTCTTTATATAAGTCTGAAATATAAATACATATGTTGAGTTGTTTAACGTTTCATATGTGAGATATATGAACAAACCCACAACACTCAACATATAACAGAATACAAATTTCAATATATTCTTAACATACTGTATGTAACAGCATACAGTATAAATGTAAAGAAAACCTTACTGACTTTGTTGTCTTTTCAACGCAGTAATTCTGTTACTGATATAAAATTTTATAGCAGACCAGTCTCGGTTTCCCAGTGCCTGCGGTTCTGCCAAAAGGCATGAGACACAGTCGGCCTTCCCGGGCACTCGACAGGTGCGTATGTAGTTCATCATATGCTTCTCAACAGCTTCAACCTCATCTTTTGACCACTTCCGCTTCACACTGATTTTTGTGCCTAAAAACAAACAAACATTGAATTAAATGTAATTGCTAAAATACAAAGCAAATCAATGAGAGAACAAAGACCCATAAAATATCGTTACATACCAATGCTATATAGTAACTGTTTTTTATAGAGTACCATGTCTCAAAAGGGCTCAAGACACTGTATATATATATATATATATATATATATATATATATATAAATGTAATGCCTCTACAGCAAGCAAATTCAACAACTTCAACTACACAAACATTGATGTCTAGATCATAATATGGAATTAAAAATGTAAAAATACATTAAAGATCCACTGATCCTACATCAGACACAGTTAGAGCACTGTCGCCTTGCACCTCCAGGGTCCAGGTTCAATTCCCGGCCAGACTCAATTCCTGCCTCCGTGTGCAGATTGGGTTGATTGGCGTTCCCAAATTGCCCATAGTGTGTGAATGAGTGTGTAAGTGAGTGTATGTGTGTGCCCTGCGATGTAATGACACCCTGTCTAGGGTGTATATCTCTAGCCCTAAGCTTCCTGAGATAGGCCTCCAGGCCCCCCGCAACCCCGAATACAGGATAAAGTGGTATAGACAATGAATGAGTGAGTGATCCTACATCCCAAAATAACAACATCCAAAAAACTAAAGTGTACATCACATTTTAGAGGAAGGTGAATGATTTAGAGTTTCAAATCTGCTAGTTCCTGTTCTCCATATTACAAATAAGACAAGCCATAAGTCCTGAACTACACACACACACGTCTAAATCATACCTACATATTGGGACCATGGTGAATACCAAGTCCTGAATTAAACACACACACACACACACACACACTGATGTCTAAATCAAACCTACATATTGGGACCATGGTGAAAAGTGAATCCTAAATTAATCTCCTAATAAAACATGGCTACCTACCTTGTTTGCGATGAGCGTTGTCCAGGTCTACCATGGAGGGGGGTTTAGTTCTACCCACACATGCTTTCTTGGAGCCTGTGATGAAACATTTCAATAAATTGTTCAAGTCTTCCCCTGAATATTAAGAACATGACAATGCTTTACTTATATGACTTTGCAAAGCTATGTTAAATATCATAATATTGCACTTAAGTCTCTTTAGAATAAATGTGTTATCTTATGAATTTAACTTAAAAAGCAGACAAAGATTAGCAGAGGCAAAGATTTTAGTTAAGTGAGTTATGTTCTCTTTTACCCTTTTTGGCCTTTTTTTTTGAAGATGCTTTGAGTCCTTCCTCTCGAGGTCCCTTGTCTTGCAGGTTGCCTGCTAACAGTGGAAAAGAGAAGCAACAATTTTAAAGTATAGCACAGTGACTCATGTAATCGCTGAAATGTACAATAACTTGTAAGGCAGTAAAGGCAGAGCTGGAGAAAGGAAAATGTATATGGTGAAATACATCGCGTTCCAAATTATTATGCAAATTGGATGCAAGTGTTAAACATTAATTGTTTAGTTTTTAAATTAAACTCATAGATGGTGTTGTGTCTCAGGGCTCTTTGGATCACTGAAATTAATCTCAGACACGTGTGATAATTAGTTTGCCAGATAATAATAATTTGGAACAGTGCGTTTTCAGTTTTTAATTTTTTAAATAAATATTATCGTTAGGAGGTTTGTTCGCTAAAAATTTAATTATACCCTTATGGATGATGACTTGAAAATTATACTGACTGTCATTTGCATTGACTAATTATGAAAATCAGAGAAAGATATCATTTGCGTAATAATTTGGAACGCGGTGTAAACGCACGTACCATTCACATGCTCCTCACACTCTTCACTTCTACAGCTTGAAGTTTCCGGATCTGCCTCATCATCAGAACTGTCACTGGACACATCTATTTCATCTGATTAAGACAAAAGTATAAAGTTTTGAATGCCACCATCACACCATTTCTACTTATCTTGTCTTGATGTGGCCTGTTACAAAAACCTGTGAAGCTAAACTTCTAATACATTGCTGCGATATTAAATTACCTGTGAATGTTTGATATTTTAGAAAATATTGACAACACTTCTAATCATGATTACCTATTGTGTTAAAAGTTATATTACACAATTCTATTTACCTTGTGGGTCTATTGTTATAGCATCCAATCCTTTACCCTAGAGTTCTGGCAGTTTCCCTTTCTCCATTGCAATCAGGAGTTTACTGATCTTTGCCAGCTGTAGCGTGTTTTCAGGGAGGCGGTAGAACTCGCGATGAACCCTGATGTCGTGTCCAAGGAAGTTGGCTAATTGATCCATCTCATTGTCTTTAAGGTTTAATACTGTGGACAATGTAGCTACTTGCTTGCGCAGCTTTGTTGAACAAAGGGCATCTGGATGCTTTGCTCCACTGGCTTGGGCATACTGGCGAATACAGTCTGCACCACGATAATGAGACAGAGCACCTGGACGGGCAAACAAATGCTGGTTTTCAACGGGAACTTGACACTTTTTTCTCATACTTACAAGGAGATCCAGGGCCACAACCATATCAGGGGTCAGCAACACTGGTACCTTCCTTCCTCTCTTACCACGTATTTCCACCCTTTGGAAGTACCCACAAAGCTTTTTCTCAAAGTCACTGAGTCCCACAGCGATATCTTTGTTCATTGGTGTCTGATCTCTAGACATGTACAATTGAATATTCATCTTGGAAACTTCACCCTCTCTTCGTCTATTAAAAATAACAATCTGTGTTAACATGACTTTGCAAAGATTGGCAAAGTTTTTGCCATTTGGGTTTTCTTGTAGGACATCCACATACTCCTGCTGCTTTAAGTTCAAAAATGAGTGCAGTGTTTTGACATCCTCTGTAAATGGTAGGACTTGTGGCTTATTCCATTTAGCTTCACTTAAAGTAGTCAGTGCTGCTGCAGACACTACCTCATTCCATTTGCTTTCATACAATCGTCTGAAGTTTCGCGCAGACTGTGCAACCACTTCACGTCCTGACATCAGTGCATTGCATTCAACAGAGTTGGCAATCTTCACCAAGCTGTGTCCGAGCTTCAGTGCCAGTGATGGAATCTTGTAGGTGTTTGTCTCCTCATTGAATCCTGCCACTGCTCTTACTGCTTTTATAACATGAGGAAAGTTGCAGGGTTGGATGAAGTCCTCCGTATGATGAATGGGTGTCAGTGATCTGGCAGTAATGAGAAACCTTGCTACTTCCCTCATTTTCTGCTTAATGTAGTTATTTTTTCCTGAATGTGACTTCAGCCTGTTGTACATCTGCTCCCCTAAAAGAAGAATATATCTATCATTTTTGACAACATCTGAAACTTCATCAGTCACCATCTCACAAGCAATGGTCCATACACTTTTGCTAATATCCGCTGGAGGAGGAAGGGCCAAGCTGTTGAGTGAAAGAACTCTCTTCTGACCAATTACGTGGTTTTCATTTGTGGGGTTCTGTGGGCATGTTCGAATGTGTCTCCATAGTGTCTTTCTGTTGTACAGACCTTGACAGTGGATACAGTGAATGAAGTCTGAGGTAGATTTTACTTCTTTTGGGCGCCTGCAAGCAATCATTTCCCCAATACCAGTTTTGGAAACTGCAGCATTATGGGCAAAGTTCCCCCTACTTTTCAGAAGGCGTAATCTCACTCTTCTTTCCTTTGAGCTTTTGTTGAAGCTAAATGCCTGAGCTACCTCAAGTTCGTTGCGATGAACAAACTCCAAGTGACGTGCGATTTTAGAGAATGGCTTCTCACAATAAACACAATACTGTTTCTTTTTGTATCTATTGGTTTGCTGGTTAGCAGGCATTGGTGTCACTGTTGTGGAACGGTTATACGTAGAGCTTGTACTCGTGTGTGTTTTACTCTTAAACTCTACAGGACCTCTCGCCTCTGGCTCGGGATGTGATGTATTTAGTTCTTCACTTTGACAACTGTTGTCTGATGAGCTCCAGTCTGAATCAGGGACATATTCTTCATCACTGTAGTCAGAAGCAGATTCCTCACAAGATACCTGTGGGGAAACATAGCATTAAATGCCACTAAGACAAACATTAAGCATATACAGTGGTGTGAAAAACTATTTGCCCCTTTCCTGATTTCTTATTCTTTTGCATGTTTGTCACACTTAAATGTTTCTGCTCATCAAAAACCGTTAACTATTAGTCAAAGATAACATAATTGAACACAAAATGCAGTTTTTAAATGAAGGTTTACGTTATTAAGGGAGAAAAAAACTCCAAATCTACATGGCCCTGTGTGAAAAAGTGATTGCCCCCCCTGTTAAAAAATAACTTAACTGTGGTTTATCACACCTGAGTTCAATTTCTGTAGTCACCCCCAGGCCTGATTACTGCCACACCTGTTTCAATCAAGAAATCACTTAAATAGGAGCTACCTGACACAGAGAAGTAGACCAAAAGCACCTCAAAAGCTAGACATCATGCCAAGATCCAAAGAAATTCAGGAACAAATGAGAACAAAAGTAATTGAGATCTATCAGTCTGGTAAAGGTTATAAAGCCATTTCTAAAGCTTTGGGACTCCAGCGAACCACAGTGAGAGCCATTATCCACAAATGGCAAAAACATGGAACAGTGGTGAACCTTCCCAGGAGTGGCCGGCCGACCAAAATTACCCCAAGAGCGCACAGACAACTCATCCGAGAGGCCACAAAAGACCCCAGGACAACATCTAAAGAACTGCAGGCCTCACTTGCCTCAATTAAGGTCAGCGTTCACAACTCCACCATAAGAAAGTGACTGGGCAATAACGGCCTGCATGGCAGATTTCCAAGGCGCAAACCACTTTTAAGCAAAAAGAACATTAAGGCTCGTCTCAATTTTGCTAAAAAACATCTTAATGATTGCCAAGACTTTTGGGAAAATACCTTGTGGACCGACGAGACAAAAGTTTAACTTTTTGGAAGGTGCGTGTCCCGTTACATCTGGCGTAAAAGTAACACAGCATTTCAGAAAAAGAACATCATACCAACAGTAAAATATGGTGGTGGTAGTGTGATGGTCTGGGGTTGTTTTGCTGCTTCAGGACCTGGAAGGCTTGCTGTGATAGATGGAACCATGAATTCTACTGTCTACCAAAAAATCCTGAAGGAGAATGTCCGGCCATCTGTTCGTCAACTGAAGCTGAAGCGATCTTGGGTGCTGCAGCAGGACAATGACCCAAAACACACCAGCAAATCCACCTCTGAATGGCTGAAGAAAAACAAAATGAAGACTTTGGAGTGGCCTAGTCAAAGTCCTGACCTGAATCCTATTGAGATGTTGTGGCATGACATTAAAAAGGCAGTTCATGCTAGAAAACCCTCAAATAAAGCTGAATTACAACAATTCTGCAAAGATGAGTGGGCCAAAATTCCTCCAGAGCGCTGTAAAAGACTCGTTGCAAGTTATCGCAAACGCTTGATTGCAGTTATTGATGCTAAGGGTGGACCAACCAGTTATTAGGTTCAGGGGGCAATTACTTTTTCACACAGGGCCATGTAGGTTTGGATTTTTTTTCTCCCTAAATAATAAAACACCTCATTTAAAAACTGCATTTTGTGTTTACTTGTGTTATCTTTGACTAATAGTTAAATGTGTTTGATGATCAGAAACATTTTGTGTGACAAACATGCAAAAGAATAAGAAATCAGGAGGGGGCAAATAGTTTTTCACACCACTGTAAATACTGAAAGGCATTCTGATGCCTCACCAACAAAAAATAATAGCGCCTACCTCAGACTCATCATTCTGTGTGTAACCAGTCACCCCTCTTTCAGTTTCACGTGTCGTTAACAGCTGTTCATAGCGTTGAGCACATTTATCATGATGTTCTCTTAGTCTGTTTAACCGGGAAACAAACCTGTGTACCTGTGGTTTATAAATCGGTAGTTAAGAATTAGAAGAATGTTGGGAAAAAAATCTATTATTTCCTTGATTGGAGCTTGGTTAATGTAACACATGGCATTACCTGTTCAGTTGGCTTGGTAGGAGGGCGTGTCTCTTCCTCTGAGGGTGTGGTCTCACTACTGCGAGGGACTGCTCGGTTCATCTGTAAAGAGAGAACAGCAGCTCCTGTGAGGAACACACTATATTAACTTCATAGTGGAGAAACATCAGGACATCCACACGCACACACACACACGTTTCACACCACATCAATGTGAGTACAGTGGACAGGCTCTCATCACACACACACTCGAGGAATCCTCAAACAATGTCACAAGTAAAAATCAGGACAAACTATGGAATGTAAACATAATGTGATATAGTAATTAGAAACTTGACACTTTGGTAAAGAGAGGAAGGGAAGAAGAAGAGAATTCACTTAATAAAGTGAAAACTACAATCAGGGCTTGGATTTGAGTTTTTTTTTAACTGGGGGCAAATTCCCCTCTTACTTGGGTCTCATGGCGGATTTAAGGATTCTGGGGGAGAGGGAAGCGATTTTAACACATCCGACTACATCACTCATCTAACCTGAGAATGGTTCTCCATCTTGTCAGAAGCTGTGAATGCAGGGTCACTGTTGCAGTCGGTGCATTGGTCACTCTTAGAAGGCCTGGATTCAGACACAATACTCCCGATCTGATTATATAAGACCACACACACACACACACATTAGATCAGGGCAAAAAACAACCAGAAACAAAGATAATCAACAGAAATTAGATCTGTAACTCTCTTTACAAGTCACCATTGTAGCGTGTGTGAAAGCATGCAAAACACACTCCATCGGATCCCACAGCACTCGGCCATAATTACGACAAACACGCTATATTCATTTCATAGTGGAGAAACATCAGGACATCCACACACACACACACGACATGTTTCACACGACATCAATGTGAGTACAGTGGACAGGCTCTCATCACACACACACTCGAGGAATCCTCAAATGTCATCACAGTTACAAATCAGGACAGTCTTATTTTGTTAAAAATAAATCTATTAAACAATAATGAAATACAGTGGTGTGAAAAAGTCTTTGCCCCCTTACTGATTTCTTATTTTTTTGCATGTTTGTCACACTTTAATGTTTGAGATCGTCAAACAAATTGAAAAATTAGTCAAAGATAACACATGTAAACACATTGTGCAGTTTATTTTAAATGAATGTTTCTATTATCAAAGGGAAAATAAGATCCAAAACTACATAGCCCTGTGTAAAAAAGTCCCCCCCCCGTTAAAACATACCTTAACTCTGGTTTATCACACCCGAGCCACACCCAGGCCTGATTAGTGCCATACCTGTTCACAATCTAGAAATCACTTAAATTGGACCTGCCAGACAAAGTGAAGTAGACCAAAAGACCATCGAAAGCTAGACATCATGCAGAGATTCAAAGAAATTCAAAAACACATGAGAACAAAAGTAATTGAGATCTATCAGTCTGGTAAAGGTTATAAAGCCGTTTCTAAAGCTTTGGGACTCCAGTGAACCACAGTGAGAGCCATTATCCACAAATGGCAAAAACATGGAACAGTGGTGAACCTTCCCAGGAGTGGCCGGCCGACCAAAATTACCCCAAGAGCGCAGAGACAACTCATCCGAGAGGCCACAAAAGACCCCACAGCAACACCCAAAGACCTGCAGGCCTCACTTGCCTCAGTTAAGGTAAGTGTTCATGACTTCACCATAAGAAATAGTCTGGGGGTAAAAATGGTTTGCATTGCAGAGTTCCAAGACGAAAACCACTGCTGAGCAAAAAGAACATGAAGGATTGTCTCAGTTTTGCCAGAAAACATCTTGATCCCCAAGAATTTTGGGAAAATGCTCTGTGGACTGATGAGACAAAAGTTTAACTTTTGGAAGGTGTGTTGTCCCATTGTGTGTAGCAGAAAAGTAACACCATGTTTCAGAAAAAGAACATCATACCAACAGTAAAATATGGTGGTGGTAGTGTGATGGTCTGGGGTTGTTTTGCTGCTTCAGGACCTGGAAGGCTTGCTGTGATAGATGGAACCATGAATTCTACTGTCTACCAAAAAATCCTGAAGGAGAATGTCCGGCCATCTGTTCGTCAACTCAAGCTGAAGCGATCTTGGGTGCTGCAGCAGGACAATGACCCAAAACACTCCAGCAAATCCACCTCTGAATGGCTGAAGAAAAACAAAATGAAGACTTTGGAGTGGCCTAGTCAAAGTCCTGACCTGAATCCTAGTGAGATGCTGTGGCATGACCTTAAAAAGGCGATTCATGCTCGAAAAACCTCCAGTGTGTCTGAATTACTTGTACAACAATTCTGCAAAGATGAGTGGACCAATGTTCCTCCACAGCGCTGTAACAGACTCGTTGCAAGTTATCAAAAACGCTTGACTGCAGTTGTTGCTGCTAAGGGTGGCCCAACCAGTTATTAGGTTTAGGGGGCAAACACTTTTTCACACCACTGCTGTATAGTTTTGGATTTTGCTTCCCTTTAATTATAAAAACCTTCATGACATGTTTACTTGTGTTATCTTTGACTAATATTTAATTCTGTTTGATGATCTGTAAAATTTAAGTCTGACAAATATGCACAACAATTAGAAAGCAGTAAGGGGGCAAATACTTTTTCACGCCACAGTAGATTACATTTGAAATCTACTGAGGGTCTAAATGGATCAATACGCCCGTTGCGTCTTATCAGAAGATCAAGAGTTTGACTTAATCCAAGAATATTTACCTGTTCAGTTGGCTTGGTAGGAGGGCGTGTCTCTTCCTCTGAGGGTGTGGTCTCACTACTGCGAGGGACTGCTCGGTTCATCTGTAAAGAGAGAACAGCAGCTCCTGTGAGGAACACACTATATTAACTTCATAGTGGAGAAACATCAGGACATCCACACACACACACACACACGTTTCACACCACATCAATGTGAGTACAGTGGACAGGCTCTCATCACACACACACTCGAGGAATCCTCAAACAATGTCACAAGTAAAAATCAGGACAAACTATGGAATGTAAACATAATGTGATATAGTAATTAGAAACTTGACACTTTGGTAAAGAGAGGAAGGGAAGAAGAAGAGAATTCACTTAATAAAGTGAAAACTACAATCAGGGCTTGGATTTGAGTTTTTTTTTAACTGGGGGCAAATTCCCCTCTTACTTGGGTCTCATGGCGGATTTAAGGATTCTGGGGGAGAGGGAAGCGATTTTAACACATCCGACTACATCACTCATCTAACCTGAGAATGGTTCTCCATCTTGTCAGAAGCTGTGAATGCAGGGTCACTGTTGCAGTCGGTGCATTGGTCACTCTTAGAAGGCCTGGATTCAGACACAATACTCCCGATCTGATTATATAAGACCACACACACACACACACATTAGATCAGGGCAAAAAACAACCAGAAACAAAGATAATCAACAGAAATTAGATCTGTAACTCTCTTTACAAGTCACCATTGTAGCGTGTGTGAAAGCATGCAAAACACACTCCATCGGATCCCACAGCACTCGGCCATAATTACGACAAACACGCTATATTCATTTCATAGTGGAGAAACATCAGGACATCCACACACACACACACGACATGTTTCACACGACATCAATGTGAGTACAGTGGACAGGCTCTCATCACACACACACTCGAGGAATCCTCAAATGTCATCACAGTTACAAATCAGGACAGTCTTATTTTGTTAAAAATAAATCTATTAAACAATAATGAAATAGATTACATTTGAAATCTAGTGGATCAATGCGCCCGTTGTGCCTTATCAGAAGATCAAGAGCTTGACTTAAACCAATGATATTTACCTGTTCAGTTGGCTTCTTGCTCATTCTGGTATCTTCCTCTGATGGTGTGTTCTCATCACTGCGAGGGACTGCTCGGTTCATCTGTAAAGAGAGAACCTGCTCTGAAAACTGGAAGGCCATTTCAACAAGAAAAAGTTTATGTCTGCACTATGTAACACTGTGTTAATACTCCATCATTAATATTTAATAGACAGACCAGAAATCAATTAAGTTGTTCTTTTCTGGTCACTAGGTATCACAACACAGAACAATTAACACAACTCAACAACCCCAACTCAAATTAAATAGAGACCTAATTACCAGAGTACGCCATGGCCAGTTTGAATCTCCATAATTGTATGATATTTCTTCTCCTGGAGCTATGTCCTTAATTGAAAACAAGCACAAATGTGGTTTGCCTTCAACAACTATTATTTTCATTTTACAATTAGGAGTTTTGTATTCATCGTTCACTAGTCTGCCAAGTGAACCATCTTCTTTTGAAGCATCAATGCTAAAATTGGATAGAGGAAAAAAACATTACATTTCTTTCAAATAAGTAATTTAAAAATAGTCAGTCAAAATGATTCCCAAAACTTACCACCATTGTCTTCCATTCCAATCAAAATCAAATAAGAAGGTATTTTCTGTTTCACTGTATCTATTCTGTCTTGTCCGGCTCTCCTCTTGGGAAAGTAACTCTCCACGGTATTCAAGTATAAAGCATCCTTTGTCAATGGACATGCTAGCAAACACACCTCTACCTAAGGGTAGAATATTAAAGAATATTAAGTGTCTCTGTAGTCATTGAGTGGTTCTTTATTCAAATGACGATTGGAGAGTTATACGCTGGAACAAGTGTCTGTCATTACTCGTACAGTCGCCTATGCAGTAGATCATCTTTTCACATTTGTGACTGATTTCTAAAGGGACAATGATTAATCCAAACTCTTTGACCTGTTTGAGGTCAGCAGCCCGAGCGCATTCTGTGTCAGGTGACCAGTGTGGGAATCTGGTTGTGTGAGCGTCACTGTGAACAGTGCACTGCTTTACTTAATAGATATTCCTGAGGTAATCAGCATCCGCTCCCAGCACTGTACGCACGCAAATAGAAAGCTGAAATTTCAGAGTGTTTCAGTTCCTTTTACAAAACAGAACCAGTTCTGAATATGTTCGATACCCAACTCTAAATGCAATACGGCTTTAAAGAACTTACACTTGCATTTTTTGCTATTATCTTATGAAGTATGACTGTATTATCCTACTGTTCTATATACGATTCCCTACTGTATCTGCTCCAGTATCTTCCTGTGGAATGGGATGGAGGAAGCAGTGAAATTCTCATACTAACCTTTATGGCTGTTAATGAACCTCTCCTCCAGGCATGGTTTGTCTCTGCCAGACAGGATGTGTGTAGTGGCATCCTCCACAGGTCGAACTCTCTTCCTCTTCGACATTGTGTGCACATATGAATTTAAATTCTGTAAGGGATAGTAAGAAGGCTAATAATTAAAAGTGCAGTGATTAATATTTCAATGTTCAATTTATGACGCAGCAAATTGTTTATTGTGTCCAATCAACTTTACACCTGCCAACTTAGGTCATGCTTGCTAGTTACACACAAATCATGTATTTTTAAATAATAATAACAATAAAACAGACGAAAAAAAACATATTAACCAAATCTTGTTAATAGCAATTCTGAAATGCGCGCGCGGTTGTTCTGACGCCACCTTTATCAAATCCTCTGCAGCACGCGAGCATTAGGCCACGCGCCGCAAAATGGCGCACAATGTTTTTTTTTTTTTTATTAACAGATGGGCCTAGTTTTATAATTATGATTTTATATTCAGTGGCATAAAATGTCCTAAAATGACAGTAATATTATTTCACGTAATTATTTCTGGGATAAGCTCAACAAAAAGTAGCAACATGCAGTAATTTACAGCCCTGTAGGTAGCTAATAATAATTAGTTTAATTGGCCAACGTTTCACAATTTAAAAAGATGGCAGTTTATAAAACAAGAGTAAACTTACCTTTTCTTTAGTTGACAATCTGTCCTCTCGTGTCTGATAACCGGGCTTCGTCGCGCCTAAAATGTTTTCTGATATTTCGCTGAGCGTCTCCGACCCGAGTCTGACGTCACAAGCTGCGCAGTGTTAATTACGGCTCGCTCAACTTTTTTATTCTTATTCTTTTGGGGTAGTTATTACATATTAACTCACGGAAACGGGAAAAATGTGGTGGCAACGATATCCATGTATGTATGTATGAATATGTAGGCCTATGTATGAACCCCTAACCCCAATAAAACCATGACTATTTGATGTCAGCGTTTCCACCAGAAGGTATATTTTAGAGTCCTGTAACGCGTCTGAGATGGCTCCTGTTAGGTGTTAAATAGACATTAATAAACTTAATAATAATATAATCGTCACCATCATCATTATTATTATTAAACAAACGACTTAAAAATATTATGCTACAACATAATAAAAAGTTAATGGAATAAAAATACTGAGGATGGATTTTTTATGATGACTACATATGCACTCTATGGGAATTTTACTGGAAGGCAGGGCTGGACTGGGACACGATTTCAGACTGACAAATCCTACACCAGCCCAGGCCATCCTATGCACCCAAATAAATTTAGAAACCACAGACAGCCTTATTTTTCCCTCTATACATCTCTGGGAAAAAATATTCTTACAGGTGCATGTGTTCGTGAGATTAACAGATTTGTTCCATTTTTGTGAACTACTGACAATATTTCTTCTAAATTCAAAATATAACTATTGTAATTTAGTGTATATAGTTAAAGGAAATTACATCACAACACATCAAAATAACCAAAGATCATGCAGTATTTGCACAGTCTTCTTCTTTGTCTTTCGGCTGTTCCCTTTCAGGGGTCGCCACAGCGAATCATCTGCCTCCATCTAACCCTGTCCTCTGCATCCTCTTCTCTCACACCAACTAACTTCATGTCCTCTCTCACTGCATCCATAAATCTCCTCTTTGGTCTTCCTCTAGACCTCCTGCCTGCAGTTCCAACCTCAGCATCCTTCTACCGATATATTCACCATCTCTCCTCTGAACATGTCCAAACCACCTCAATCTGGCCTCTCTGACTTTATCTCCAAAACATCTAACATGTGTTGTCCCTCTGATGAACTCATTCTTAATCCTATCCATCCTTGTCACTCCCAAAGAGAACCTCAACATCTTCAGCTCTGCTACCTCTAGCTCTGCCTCCTGTCTTTTGTTCAGTGCCACTGTCTCTAAGCCGTAGAGCATCGCTGGTCTTAATAACTCAAATAAAACAAAATGCTAATAATTTGTAAACAAATGGTATTAATGCTTTGGCTAAATAACATTAATAAATCAGTATTTGGTGGAATAATAACCCCGATTTGCAGTTACAGCTTTCATGTGTTCTGTGTCTCCACCAGTTTTTCACATTGCTGTTGGGTAACTTTATACCAATCTTTCTGCAAAAAAGCAAACAGCTCAGCTTTGCTGGTTTGTGACCCTCCATCTTCCTCTTGAGAACATTCCAGAAGTTTTCTGCAGTAAATTGCAATGCTCTCTTATTTTTTCAGAGCTGTACATACAGTGGTGTGAAAAACTATTTGCCCCCTTCCTGATTTCTTATTCTTTTGCATGTTTGTCGCACTTAAATGTTTCTGCTCATCAAAAACCGTTAACTATTAGTCAAAGATAACATAATTGAACACAAAATGCAGTTTTTAAATGAAGGTTTACGTTATTAAGGGATTAAAAAAACTCCAAATCTACATGGCCCTGTGTGAAAAAGTGATTGCCCCCCTTGTTAAAAAAATAACTTAACTGTGGTTTATCACACCTGCGTTCAATTTCTGTAGTCACCCCCAGGCCTGATTACTGCCACACCTGTTTCAATCAAGAAATCACTTAAATAGGAGCTACCTGACACAGAGAAGTAGACCAAAAGCACCTCAAAAGCTAGACATCATGCCAAGATCCAAAGAAATTCAGGAACAAAAGTAATTGAGATCTATCAGTCTGGGAAAGGTTATAAAGCCGTTTCTAAAGCTTTGGGACTCCAGCGAACCACAGTGAGAGCCATTATCCACAAATGGCAAAAACATGGAACAGTGGTGAACCTTCCCAGGAGTGGCCGGCCGACCAAAATTACCCCAAGAGCGCAGAGACAACTCATCCGAGAGGCCACAAAAGACCCCAGGACAACATCTAAAGAACTGCAGGCCTCACTTGCCTCAATTAAGGTCAGTGTTCACGACTCCACCATAAGAAAGAGACTGGGCAAAAACGGCCTGCATGGCAGATTTCCAAGGCGCAAACCACTTTTAAGCAAAAAGAACATTAAGGCTCGTCTCAATTTTGCTAAAAAAACATCTCAATGATTGCCAAGACTTTTGGGAAAATACCTTGTGGACCGACGAGACAAAAGTTGAACTTTTTGGAAGGTGCGTGTCCCGTTACATCTGGCGTAAAAGTAACACAGCATTTCAGAAAAAGAACATCATACCAACAGTAAAATATGGTGGTGGTAGTGTGATGGTCTGGGGTTGTTTTGCTGCTTCAGGACCTGGAAGGCTTGCTGTGATAGATGGAACCATGAATTCTACTGTCTACCAAAAAATCCCTAAGGAGAATGTCCGGCCATCTGTTCGTCAACTCAAGCTGAAGCGATCTTGGGTGCTGCAGCAGGACAATGACCCAAAACACACCAGCAAATCCACCTCTGAATGGCTGAAGAAAAACAAAATGAAGACTTTGGAGTGGCCTAGTCAAAGTCCTGACCTGAATCCTATTGAGATGTTGTGGCATGACCTTAAAAAGGCGGTTCATGCTAGAAAACCCTCAAATAAAGCTGAATTACAACAATTCTGCAAAGATGAGTGGGCTAAAATTCCTCCAGAGCGCTGTAAAAGACTCGTTGCAAGTTATCGCAAACGCTTGATTGCAGTTATTGCTGCTAAGGGTGGCCCAACCAGTTATTAGGTTCAGGGGGCAATTACTTTTTCACACAGGGCCATGGATAGGTTTGGATTTTTTTTCTCCCTAAATAATAAAACCCCTCATTTAAAAACTGCATTTTGTGTTTACTTGTGTTATCTTTGACTAATAGTTAAATGTGTTTGATGATCAGAAACATTTTGTGTGACAAACATGCAAAAGAATAAGAAATCAGGAGGGGGGCAAATAGTTTTTCACACCACTGTATGTAAAGTATTTGTTCTTGTATCTGTCACTTCTTGTGCTCTAGTGTTACAAACACCATCGTGCGTGTCCTTTTCCTTTCTGCTCCACCTGGCCGATTTCTCTGCATCCTCGCCGGTCTGTTTAAACGCTTTCCCGCTCCGGGGAGACGCGGAGTGATCACAACGTAACGATGTCGAGACTAACACAATCAGATGAATGAACAGATCAATGTGGTTATTAATATTTAATGAACTAATATTCATTATACGCAGGGTGTGCAATAATATAAATATATATTAATAATAATATAAAAAAACACGCTGGCTGGCAGCAGGCCAAATTAGTCGCCAGGGCACCGGGAATCACCGATGGCCAGTCCTGGTGCTGTCTGCTCATTTGCGAGGTTTAAAACTTTTTTCCCTCTTATTTTCATATTAAGGTGGAGAGTCTGGAGACAGTCAGCCGAGCACTCGCTCTGGTGCAGTGACACACATCAGCTTCAGCCAGGGACTGAGACAGGGAGAAGGAAAATAAGAAAAATCATTTGTTATAACATATTGGATGAAATTGATTGTTT
>CM060131.1:17564954-17574954 GCA_030522415.1 Channallabes apus
CACACACACACACACACACACACACACACACTAAAACACACTACAGGAATCACTGCTGAGTTTGTTCCTGACTCAGGAAGCGGAGTCGAATTTCTGTGGTCGTCCGCCGATCTGGCTCCTGTCTTATACACACACACACACACACACACACACACACACACACACACATGCACAATTACTTCTGTCGTCTATATTCAGTAGTATCTGTAAATTATTTCACCCATTATTTCTAAAAAATAAATAAATAAATAAATGAAAACTATAATTTAAACAAGTACAGAAAATATAAAAAATAGTCAGGATTTACATTTGAGTATGGCAGATGCTATTAGATAAATGATATAAATGATTCATTCATTCATTCATTTTCTATACCGCTTAATCCTGTGTTCAGGGTAGCGGGGGACCTGGAGCCTATCCCAGGAGACTTCGGGCACTAGGCGGAGTTCCACTTGGACAGGGTTCCAATCCATCGCAGGGCACACACACATACACACACTCACACACCCAATCACACACTACGGGCAATTTAGGAACGCCAATTAGCCTAACCTGCATGTCTTTGGACTGTGGGAGGAAACCGGAGTACCCGGAGGAAACCCACCAAACACGGGGAGAACATGCAAACTCCATGCACACAGAGAAGGGAATCGAGCCTGGCCGGGGAATCGAACCCAGACCCTGGAGGTGGATATAAATGATATAGAATGTAAATATAAATATATATTTTTTGAATAATTGGTGAACAAATACATAGATAGATAGATAGATAGATAGATAGATAGATAGATAGATAGATAGATAGATTTTGTTTATTTATATACATGATATGCGAAAAATAAATGCCTCCATGTCCTCCTGCCGTCCAGTTAGATAAATAGATCTTCTCCAGTGGAAAATTGTATAAGTGGTATAGTTAGGCACTTTTACACTAAACATCAAATTGAAGCATAAAAAGCACAATTTCCCCTTATTACTGTAGCTATTTAACGTTAACAAGTTCCAAGCAGGTGAGCTTTTTCACCTTTTTATTTTATTATAACAATTATTATATTAAATCTGGTAGATTCAAGATATTCGTGACGTCACAGCCTCGTCCTGAGGAAGTTTCAGCTTTAAATAAACAAATGTGAATTTAAGGATGTGTTAAGAAATTTCGCCCAATCACCCAAACATCTGTAAAACGAGAACCAGATATTTGAGAGGAATGAACCGTTTTCAAGTCCAGATGTACTTCAATTATTCCAGGCCGAATCCTGTTTATTGATGACAGAGTAAAGCGTCTGCACTGTGTTTACGCGCCTGCAAGGTCTTCTTCACTACGTGGTTTATCACACTGCAGCACATCTGTATGAGCGCAAAAGCTGGATGTTGAGCGCCAGGTGGTCTCTGTCAGAGAAGGTGATTTAAACATGTTCCCCCGCTTGTCCTTTTTTACTCTCTACTCTCTCTCTCTCTCTCTCTCTCTCTCTCTGTCTGTGTCTCAGAGGTCAGAGACGGCGTCAGCAAGGTCTGCAGAGTCGTGTTATAGAGACGAGAGTTGTGAAATGGAGGGATTCCTGTGTGGGATAGTGCTCTTAAACCTGACTCCAGAAATAAATTATGACATGCTGGAGTTTACCTTGTGTACAGCATCCGGCTGTTAGTGCATGCACACACACTCACACACAAACACACATGTGTAAACAGTGACGTATATACCCACTGTCTTATTATGCTATTAACCCCTCCTTATTGTCACGATGTCCAGAATTCCCATTATCCCTATTATATTATCGTCCTCTGCGTCTTTATCATCACTTCACACGTTATTTTCAGGCCGAACGCTTTCACCTCGATGTGACGCTCCTGCCAGCAACTGGATCTGGTTACATTTAGAGGAGTGTTCATGTCCGGCCATGTGTGTGTGTGTGTGTGTGTGCGCGCGTGTTGTTCTACTGATTAAGGGAAGAGATAGATGAATGAATAATAAATACAGTGCCGGATAGGCAGCCTTTGTTAAGCCGAAACCTCGTCGTAACGTATGAGGCGAAAACACGCGTCGACACCCAAACTGTGAAGGACGACGAGCTGCTGGCAGCCCTGTGTGGTCCGAGCAGGCAGCGATGAGGTCATATAAGTGCTTACTAATAGCGCACAATCCAGATGATTTACCTAAATCCCAAGCTTAAATGACTTCTTAAACCAGCTATGATTTTTTTTTCCTCATTTACTGCGATAAGTGGATGTGTTGTCATGGAAACCCCGTGTTTATGTGTTACGTTTGGGTTCATGAGATTTCATGCTTGCAGAATTGGAACAATTTTCAAGATAGAATTTGCATGTAAATTTGGTGCGAGCACATGTACAGTATGTGTGTGTGTGTGTGTGTGTGTGTGTGTGTGTGTGTGTGTGTGTGTGTGTGTGTGTGTGTGTGTTTGTGCATGTGTGTGTGTCAGCAGAATTTCACAAGCAGGCTACATTTATTTCAGGGGAATCCACAGTGACTTCTGGTGCAAATCAGGTTCCAAACTTTCACGTGGGAAAACATCGCGACATTGACGAATAGCACAACTTCTTCAGCTGTGTCGACTCCTAAAGACCAGGTCCTTTATATCCCAGAGCAGCAGATCCATTATTGCTATTTGCTCATCTGTGCGACGTGCATGCTTGAGAATTTATTTCACACTTTTTGACAAAGTTCTTTTAATGCATTTGCTGTAACCAGTCGAAAGTTTGTAACCACACTCAGTCAGGAGATTCAGTTAGATGTTAGAATGAATACGTGTTAAGCTCCACCAAGCTTCCACTGTTGGGGACTTGGGCAGGGTCCTTAAACCTCTCTGCTCCAAGGCTGCTGTATCACGGCTGACCCTAAATTCACATTTTACCAAGTTTTGTTTATCCAGATGTAACGCAGATCTGAATTTTTTAATTCTGTCTGAACACACAAATCTTTTTCAGATCAAATCTGTGTCACTCCCATATGTCATCCTGGCTCAGATACATATCCGATCTGTGGTCACATGACCTGAATGAGAACAGAATTCATGTGATTTTTTTGCTTCTGCACATGCGTGGGACGCTCGCTGACGTCAGCGTGAGGATTTCATCGCAGCGCTCAGACAGCTAAAGCACAGCGTCTGGCTTTCTTCCTTCTTCTGGACCTCAACACATACAGCCGACTCGTCGTCCTTCAGAGCAAAACCCCTACTGTAGCAGATCTTTTGCTAAAATTGCATTCAATGTTTGAAATCAATGAGCAGTCGCAAGAACTTAGATGTACGGTATCATTGTTCATGTTTAAGACAGACGCATCCGCATTAGAGTCCGATTAAAGTCACTTGTAAATATGAACATGAACCGTCATGACAATCTGATCTGACCAAAACAATCTGAACTGAGCAATGTGGCTTGTATTGTATTGTGAACAAATCCTTAATGATATGTAAAGAAAAGACTTTCACTATCCTCTACTCTACTATACTGTACATGTGACAAAGACTTCTTCTTCATCTTGTACAGGCAAGGACAGGGTCGATAACCTCCTAAAACAAACTCGCAATGTACAAACCATGTTTACACATCGCTGAACACTGGCCTATATATAGCAATATAATAAATCCAGCAAGTCAATAAGTTCACTAAGGTAAACTGCACAAAGTTACTTACTTATCTACTAGAAGTTCTTAATTATCTACTATAAGTTCTTACTTATCTACTATTCTGTTACTCAATAATTCATTAATTGGTCTACTTAATAACATTTCACTGTTAACTTGCTTTTAACTTAGTTACTTTCCTACTTACTTAATTATTGATTGCTTGCATAATTACTTGGTTTAATTGGATATTATTATTTATTTCCGTGCTTACACACTGACTTTCTTATTATTAATTACATAGTTATTAAATGACTATTTAAATATGTACTGGCTTGTACACAACTAAAGATGTACTTTAATTTGATTTGTTTATTAAAACTAGTTACTTTAAAGTAATATCATTTTAACTGACTTACTGTAATAACAACTTAGTTACTTCCTTTTAACTTAAGTATTACTACTTTAATTATTGCTTACTTGCTTAATTATTTTAATATTTATCACTTATTTCCTTGCTTACATACTGACTTACTTACCTATATCCTGCACACTTACTTCATTAAGTATTAACTTAGTTCTTAGTGGTGTACTTACTTATTAACTACTTTGCTTATTATTCAATTCAATTCAATTCAATTTTATTTATATAGCGCTTTTAACAATGGTCATTGTCTCAAAGCAGCTCCACAAAAAATTTAAAAGATTTTGTGTGTATGTGTGAGAAAAATGTGTCTAGATAATAATGAGATGAATGAATGATGAATGAAATGTCTCTGATGAGCAAGCCAAGGGTGACGGCGACGGTGGCAAGGAAAAACTCCCTGAGATGGCATTAGGAAGAAACCTTGAGAGGAACCAGACTCAACAGGGAACCCATCCTCATCTGGGTGATAACAGATAGAAATGATAACGTCATGTGTGTTGTGCAGGTGAAAATGCAATATGACAGAAAATCATTTAAATTAACATGAAGACCAGTTCAGCATAGGGACGAGTCAGTGGACAGGTGCAGAGGGCAGATGAGGTCTGGATCACTGGAAGCACAGGAGCAGCATTATGAACTTAGAGACATATTTCCATACTTTTTAAATTACGTACTTATTAATTACTGTATATTTACTTCTTTTAACTCAGTTACTTACACACACCAGTTAACTACCTACAGTATTTACTTTATTGTTGCTTACTTGCATAATTAACCAATTACTTATTACTTTTTTTTTTACAGTTCTTCTTCTTCTTCTTATTATTATTATTATTATTATTACTTATGTTACAAATGATGTTGTAGCAAAACAAGTCCCCCCCCCCCCCCCCGTCCCCGTCCCTAATCATATTTTAGTACTTAAGTTACGTAGAAAGCAAGAAGTTAGTAATTAAGAAAGTACTTAAATGTCTTACTAAGTATTTCAGTAAGTAATAAGCCAAATTGCAAGTTCATAACTAATTCATAATAATTAAATAATAAGTCATTAGGTAAGCAAGGAAATATATGTGATAAGTACAGTAATTAACTAACCTAACAAGTAAGTAATGATGATGTAAAGAGATAAGCAGAAAGAAAGTAACTAAGTTAAAAGTAGTTAAGTTGTAGTAACTTAAACTCATTTAAAATTAAGTAAATAGCAAGTAAATAATTTTAAGTAACAAATAATTACTTAAATACTAAGTAAGGATGAGTAAATAAGTAAATACACTATTAGGTACAAAATTCATTCATTAGTAAGTTTAAATATAATTTATTTAAGCAGCAAAAGTCTGTGTGCGCAAAATCACAAATGTGATTTATTTGTGTGTGTGTGTGTGTGTGTGTGTGCGTGTGCGTGTGTTTGTGTGTGTGCGTGTGTGTGCTTGTGTATGTGTGCACTAGCAGAGGATCTCCCCTTCCCAGTGTTTATTAGTTTTCCTGCTCCAGCCACGTGGGTGATGTCTGGACTCTGTGTATATAGATGTGCTTTTGCATGTGTGTGTGTGTGTGTGTGAGTGTGGGTGTGACACAGGGTAACACACAGTGCAGTGATAAGAGCTCTGTCCTGTGCGTCTGCTTGCTCGCTGATGACAGCCAGAACCAGACGATGTCTTTTTTCCTCCTCGTGTCTTTATGGTAGTAGATTCTCTGTGCTTTACACAATCAGGTGAAATGTCTCTCATAAAACCAGGGCCTGTTTTGAGGTGCGTAAAAACCTCAGACGAACCTCATCCTTTCGGTTTATTACACAGCAGCAAGAACGCAGGCGCGCTGTAAAAGTGCTGGAATTCCTCACATTCAATTTAACACTATATATGGAAGCAGATCGTCTGGAAAATTTTTATTGCTGAATGCCTGCAATAATAGAAATGTTGAGCAGTTTTATAGTCATTTTAAACTTTGCACGTTGGACTCCTTTCTCAGGTATTCACTGATGGTGATTCAGCTTTGTGGATTTTTTCTTTTTTAAAGCTGGACAGCAGCAAGGGCAGGAGAGAGTTTAATAGTAGCTGTGAGTCTGACCTCGTTTTGGTCTACTCCAATCCCGGAGAGATGAAACAGGAGCTCATGAGCAAATCACATGCTGCCCAGTGACAGACAGATGCATCAATTAGGGCTATTTAGTGAAGCGGTGTGGGTGAAAGGGCAAGAAGCCTAGCAAAGTGACGATCTGCCAAATGACCTGGTTACCAAACTCATCAGACAGAGAGAGAGAGAGAGAGAGAGAGAGAGAGATCCCATGTCAAGCACACATACACACTAATACACACCGAGCTAAAAACAAACTTTTAAGAACAACACTACTAAGCATTAAAAGAAAAATGCTAAGATTCTGGTTCTATTAAGAACCCAACACAATAATCAGGTTCTCCGCAGAACCATCATAGGACTGATTCGCTTTAACAGAACTAGAACGTCTTTAGACAGGAACGTCTTCCTGTTAACTTCCAAACTCTGAACATAAATTTAGATTTTAAAATATTGAAATGTTTTATTATTGTAAACATTTGCATTTTTTAAATTATGATAAAATTATAAGAAAAATAGAAATTAGAAGAAGAATTAAATTCAGTGCACTTAAAGGTGCTTTGGTTTGTTTTCCACACAGTTGCCTTTAAAGTTCTCACTGGGTTGCTGGAGGCCTGGAGCCTATCACCAGGGGACCCGGGGCCCGGTACACCCTCAACGGGGGGGGGGGGGGGTGCAAGCCTATCACAGAGCACACAGAGCACACACACACACGCACACACACACAGGATAGACAGTAGGACATCTGGCGAAAGTACGACACCCTGCAGTGCTTATATGAGAAGGTGAATTAATGTTTCATGATATATGAGCATTTTGATATTTTGAATAATGTTTCACAATTGATGCTAGCATTTGCTACCCAACTCTAGCATCAATAAGAGATTCAGTTTTAAAGATCCCGTATTTTACTATTTCTTTAACAAAGGTAGTACAGGTCTCAGAGTTGGTCCGCCAATAATCCTCAAGTAATACATTTTGTGCAACTCAAACTTCCTCTGCTTCACTCCTTTGCCAAATGCGCCATTTCAGTGTTTATGGAAATGAGTAACCACTCAGCCACGCCCCTCCAGAGAACAGCTGAGCTGATCAACAACCCAGGTGAGGTGCTCTTCTTATACTGTATGAGGCCACATTTCTGTCTCATTATTCTGTAATGTTCTCATTTCTGTAAGGCATGTTAAAGTCAAACCAGGACTAGTGTTGAAAAATGTTTCATGAATGTATTTGTAAAACCGATCCAGGAGACTTTAAGCACAGTGTGGTGATGAGACTCTTAACCGCAGTAAAACATTTGAATGAGGCAAATCTCTTAAAGAAGTTTAAAGTTTAAATTGTTCACTGTAGTCGGTACTGTGAACATTTATCAAGTGGGACACCTGATCGTTGAGACCTCAGCTGGCAGTTATTTCCACATCCCTGTACAGTCCTGACCTCACTCCAAGCCATTTCCACATGTTTGGGCCATTCAAGGAGTTCCTGGGAGGCTGGGGTTTCAGATGTGGAACAGGCAGTCCGGTCATGAAAACGTTCAACCTTGATGGTTTACAAGCACCAGTGAAACACTGGGAAGTGCATTAGTGTAGCAGGTGATTATATATAGAGATAAAAGGAGGTTTTACTCTTATAACTGTTTTATGTTATTCTGCAAAATTAAAAGTCACCTTAACTGCAGTAAAAAAACAACAACAAGTTAACAGTTTTTTTTATACAGAATGATTGCCATAGTGTAATGTACAGCATACATTTACGTTCATTTAATTAACAGTCACAGCAGATATAATTCTGGTCTTTTTTCGTAAACATGGAGTAAAATGTATGAGACGTGTGTCCTGATGATCAGCTGCTGGGTGAAAGAAAGTCTTCACCATGCCAGCTGAAGCTCAAAAAGAGATCGGCTATTATGGAGATTTAACCAGCTGCTGTTCAGCCTGGGCATGTTTGGGCAGTTGCAGGATCTTGCAGCTTTCACATCGCACTGTGTTTAACTCTGAGCTCATGATGATGTGTGGATGGTGCGTTCATACTGTATATACAGTACACTACTGTTCAAAAGTTTTAGATCACTTTCTAACTCCATGATGGTTCCTGATTTTTATTTCTTTCTACATTGATTCTGCATGAATCTCCTTTGAACAGTTGATATTGAGATGTTTCTGCTACTTCTGCTCTGTAAAGACTTCATAACGCCTCTAATCGGAGCTGCTGTTAATTGGTCATTTTTCAGGCTGATAACTCTAAATGAACTTCTCGTCTGCAGCAGAGGTAGGTTTTGGTCTCGTCCTCCTGGGACGGCCTTCATGAGAGACAGTTTCATTATGGTGCTTGACGGATTTTAAAAATGCACTTGACACAATACTGTTCTTGCAAGAACTATTACAGAAAGGCCGCCCTCTGTGTCTTACAATAACAACTAACTGGTGTTTTTCTTGTTGTTACGTAATGACCTAATACCATATGTGTTATTTTATAGCTTTGAAATCCCCAGTATTGTTGTAGAATGTAGAAAATAAATCACTAAACAAAAACAAAGAAATTTGCAAGTGACCCCAAACTTTTGAACGGTAGTGTGTATAATATAATATAATTAGGGCAGTGGTGGCTCAATCGGTTAAGGCTGTGGGTTACTGGGTTACTGATCGGAAGGTCGGGGTTTCGAACCCCAGCATCGGCAAGTTGCCACTGTTGAGCCCTTGAGCAAGGCCCTTAACCCTATCTGCTCCAGGGGCGCTGTAAGCTGGCTGACCCTGCGCTCTGACCCCAGTTTCCTAATTGGGATATGCGAAGAAGAAATTTCGCTGTGCTGTAAAAAGTACATGTGACAATAATTGAATATTCTTTCTTTCTTTCTAATATAATATAATATAATATAATATAATATAATATAATATATATCTTGTCTTAGTCACAGGAAAAAAAGGTCGTCAAGGGATATTTTTCCTCATATTTGTTGATGAATTTAACACTAATGGTTACTGTAGCTCCTACAACACAAACTAACAAAAACAGCGACCTCTCATCTTACGAACCATTTTTCAAGAAATCCAGAGTAGAAGTGCAGCAGATGAGACATTGGTGCAAACTTTGGACTCCCAGAATGCATTGCAGCTACATTCCTCAGCTCCATGATTGGCCGGCGAGCTGTGAGTCCGTGCTGCGAGTCTGATGGTGTTCACGGTGGGTTTGGAGCTTAGGAAGCTGACGGACAGGTCATAAGGTGCAGGGGAAGCTGAACAGAATCAATAACTAAAGCTCCGCTGCATCGTGCTACACAACAATATGCAGGTACAACGGCATTGTGGGTAATGTAGGAAAGTGAACATGTAAGCCATAGTTTAAGCTAAAAACAAAAACAAACTCAGAATGTCACTAAATAATAGACGTTAGTGCGTTAATTATGATGTCTTAATTATAAAGCTGAGGTTGTCCTGATGTGTTTCGCTCTTTTAATAAACTATTAAACACTGATTAGTTCAACGGATGATGTAATCGAGGCCGGCGGGAATTGAGAATTAATGACTCTAATAATGGTGGGTTGTGTGTGTTTTGGAAGGCACTGCTGTTTGTTCTGCATTTTCACGTGTATTTTTTCTTCTCTGCAGCTGCAGTGTGAAAATGACCGAGGTGTGTTTGCTCTGACCGAGTGTGTGCGGCTCAAACGAGCTATTGCTTCTGACGTCAAACATAATTTGAAGCCCCATAAAGGAGATTAACGCCATCTGGAGGGACCTGATGGAAGAACAGCGAGGACACTGATCTCTCTCTCTCTCTCTCTGTTCCTTTCTCTTCTTGGCTCTATTCCTCTCTCCATTCGTCTCTGCCTGTCTGTCTATCTCTGTTTTTATCTCTTTCTGTGTGTGTCTCTGTGTGTGTGTATTTTTTCATACATTTATTAATAGGCCAATTTAGTTGAAATATT